>JASVEL010001657.1:0-193162 GCA_032618575.1 Nicotiana noctiflora
ACCGAGGGGACCTAGTGTGAATGGGTAAGTGTAAATACTTAAAACCTCCTCAACGTGGTTAGTGATGCTCTCCTCAGGGATCGGGATCTTAACTAGCACCTCGTATCCCCAGCCACAGTCCCTCTTCATGGCTATGAATTACTTCTTGGATATCGAACAAATATATCGAAATACGTTTTCTCATCGACCTGAGATATCATAAGGATTTTCAATATTAAAGTCCTTCTTAATCACAGAAGGGTCGGGGTGACTTCTTCAAGAGTCAGCGGCACCACCGGTTTGGCCGCCAGGAGGTAGAAGAAGATGACGTTGTATCTTTTTTGGGAACTATTTTAGAAGTTTTAGCCATCATTCTAAGCTAAAGAATACATACAGTAGTATAACGTGGTATTTTACAAGGACTTGGTATTTTTCATCATTTAAAGGGGCAGTGGAAACAGATGGTGATGGAAAAAGGTGAATACAGGAGATGATCAGAGTAATTGTGAATGAAGGAGTAAAATTTTTAATTCAGAAAAAGTAGCCTCGCATTTATAGATGAGCAATGACGGTTCGACGGTGCTAGTGGCTAACCATTACTAGCATGGATTTAATTCTGGGAAAATGAACCAACGAGACATTTCAGTCATTTTGAGCACCCACATCACGAAAATGACATCACCATTAGAGACTCCGAAGAATCGAGGTTCAAATCATTTCTTATCATTTTGCTCTAAGAAATGCGGGGACTATCTGTATACGATCGAAATGAGGCACGCATGATTTCCCAAGCTCAAGGGATCGCCTTAGGTCCCAGTTCAAGTAAGCTCGAGTTCGAGGTCGATAAACTAGTCCCGAGCTCGAGGACGAAATACAAGGCCCGAAGATAGGAATGCGAGAAATATCAAAGTTAAGTATGCTCGAACCCGGAATTGTACCATTATAGATTTGTAACAGAATGAGCTAGATCCTGCCACGTCCCCAAGATCATGGCACAAATCCCCGAATAGGATTGTATGATTCCGTACTAGGCGGTTAGACAGTTTTACAAAGAATATTCTTTAGTGTAAATAAAAATATACCCTATTTAGGATTTTCTTATTATATAAAGGAGACCTCAATAATTTTGTAATATAATCTCATCGGCAAGAATATACCATCCTATTTTTCTTTCTTACTATTCATCAGAATTGTCCTTTGTATTTGTTGTTCTTACTTTATTGCTCTTAGTTTATCTCAAGATCACTGAGCTCGAGGTCACCACGGCTGAGAAATATTGGTTTGATTCATTTATCTCATTCGTTTCTACTTCATATTTTTCTATTATGAATTGCTATTGAACTAAATCACATATCTTTAAAATCACAAATCAAATTTAATTATTACTCATATTTTCGAGGGAAACAGACCTCATACATATAGACAATCATCTAATTTTGGGGAAGTAATGATTATATTCAGGCACTCCCTGATAAATTGTAGTATTACTCTAAAACGAAGCATTATGTACCTTTAGAAGTCAGGTCGTAGTGGCAGAAACAGAGCAGGAGTTTTACCGATGGGATTTAAAAAATAAAAAATTAAACACACAAAAGAATTAGGGGATTCAATAGCTAATATACATATTTTTAAAATACTTTTAACCTTATATATACTAATTTATTAGAAATACTGCCTTCTGCCGCCCTGGCTCCGCCATGGGCGCGAGGCAAAGGTGTTTATCTGGAACAGGGTGAGCATCAAATCCAGAAAATTGGGGCTACACGAATCTTTAAATTTTTACAATTTATAAATCAACAAAATTAGTATTGAGATATAATTTTTTTTCAAAATGCATTAAAATCATAAGATTTAAAAATTGAATGACACAATCCGCCATGGAGAAAGCTTACCACTTGAGCGATCCTCTTTTATCATGATTCGTTCTTAAATTTGAAAAAATATAAGTAAAAAATCTTTGTTTAGCTTTAATGACAAATTTGGATAGCCTCACAAGTATTATGACACTTTTAATAACACAAGTTTCAAAAGGTATATACATAATCAAATAAATGCTATGACAAGTTCTAGACAATCTTAATTTATTTTTTTAATACCAAGCATAGTATAATAAGATCATATAAAATTATGAGATTTTTTCTAACTATACCATATATGAAATCTTATTACAAAAAATGTGCATAATTTATTAATTACCCGCTCAGTCCATACTTTAACTACAATCTATATATCAATCCATAATAAGGCAGATTCTGCCATTTAAAACGCGCGAAAAAAGGTACAAAATCTGCGTTGATTCTTTTCACATTAAATTCGAGATCTGAAATGGAAAGAGATTTGATTGCTACGTAATTTTCTCTTTCACTACAATTCAAAAACAAACGCAGGGCTTCAGAAGCTTCAACAATGCAATACAAATTGTAGAATTCAAAATTATTCTTTATCGTCCTCAGTACTCAAATTGTCGAACCTATATATGTTCTTCATCTTTTTTCTCTCAACTATACGAAATCATGTCAAAAATCCAAATAATGCTAAAATTGAATGGGAATTGGGATAACTATAGCAGATTTAGAGATTCTGAAGTTGATGAAATTGTGGTAGATGAGAATGCAGATTTGTGTAGTTCGAAAATGCTTAAATTTTTTGTTTTATGATATTATCTACAAATTCACTACATATATCTATAATTTGGCTACAAGTTCTTTATTTTTTGCAGGAAAAAAATATTTTAATATACAGTATCTCCAGATTGTAAAAAAAATTTAGGCAAATTGTAGTTTACTTGTAGTTTGTAGTTAATTTATAGATAAAGTGTAAATAAAATGTAGATATATTGTAGATACTATATTTTTATATGGTAATTTTTTTTCTTTGTGTTTGTTCTGAAAATGTAGGTGAGGGCTTCAACAGATCGTATCCATACTGTATTAGATGGTGTGAAGCGGTACATTGTGTGTCTAGAAAACAAGAAATGTAGTTGTTGCCAATTCCAACTTGAAGAACTTCCATGTGTAAATTGTTTCCAGATTGTAGTTACAATGTAAGTTAAATATAGTTAATTTGTAGTTTTTGTAAAATTTTGTAGATAATTTACAAATTAATTGTGGATAACACATTTTTACGATTGGAGTATTTATTTCTTATTTTTTGTTGTGTAATTTATATTCAACTAACAGTTATGTACAATTATTATATAGAACTTTGAGATAAGCATCTAAAAATTATGATAAAAAACTATAAATTTATATACAATAACTACATTGAATCTTCACACAATGTAGATAGTTTGAAGATTATTGACGAAGGAGATTTACGTCAAGGATTAATGTGAGAGAGATGCAAGCAGAAAATTGGCGAGAGGGAGGGAAGCTGGAGGTAGTGAAGGTAAAATATCGGGGGAGGGGAGGGGAGGGGGGAGGGAGGAGGGGGTGGGAGGGGAGAGAGGCGAGTAAAGGTAAATATGAGAATATACGCTCCTAAATGAACGCCTAGTATAAATGAAGCATTAATTATACCCCTAATTTAAATTATGATATATAAATGATAATTTGAAAACACAAACCTTAAATATTAAAGGTAATAAGATTTTATATATGATATAGTATATGATATAGTAAGGTAAAAATCCCTAAAATTAACCGCTTTTGGTCAAACAAGATCACGTGAAATTAACGAAGAGAATATTAATTTTTATCACGGTTGACCTCCTAATTTTGTCCTCCAAATTGAAAATATCTTGCTTTCTTAAATATGTAGGAATAAGAATAGAGGGCAGGCTAAGACAAAGCAATTGCGTGTGCGTTGTTTCGGTATCACGCCTGGGTTTTACAATTGGGAGTTTAACAATCTATTCCTTCTTTTTTATATTTTATTTTCTTCGTGTTCTTTTAACTTATTTATTATACCAAATCAAGAGAAAGATAATTTTTTTTTCCTATTTTACCTTTATCATTAACTACACATTCCTCATATTATTTTTTAATACTTTTAAAAATACTATTATTATTATAGGTAAAATTGTAAAATACACACCTTATTTTTTAAAGGTGTATAAAATCAAAAGTGAATAAACTAAAAGTAAACTGAGGGAGTAGTTTGACATGCAAGATACATGGGGGAAATACAACTTTTGATCCTTTAAGTTAGACAACCCATTTAAGAATGGGATCTTTTACACAAATGATCGGTTGAATTTATTATTTTTTCTAGTTGATATATATAAATTATATATCGATTATACATCGTATAATATATTCTACCATGTTTGGGCAGCTATTTAAATTAATTTTTGTTTAAGGGGAACTTTAAGCACAAGATGCATTCATCGACTGCTTCCAGTTCAATTGGCAAGAGCAACCTATGCATCATAAACATTTTTGCAAAGCAGGAGGTACAAATTATAAAACGATACGCATTATGCATCAAATATAAGAGCATTATACATTTTCTATTAAGGAATATCTGCTCCCCTACATTTATGAGCACATAAGTAATTTGGATTAATAATTATAAAGGGTATAATCACTTTTGGCTCGCGCCAAAAGTTATTTACATTCGATTACCGAAAAGTACATCTATCTCAACAAGATCCCACACTGACCAAATCCTCACTCGTAACACTGTGGTGTATAGCCATCTCAATGTCACGACCCAAATCCGGTCTTGATGGCGCCGAACAATTAAGCTAGGCCAGCCAGACCAACAACTACTTATCACATCGAATATCGGTCCCAAATGGACATCCCAAGAAGAATATATGAGTTTAAGAACTCCAATAATAATAGAAATGAACAAAATACCGACACTCCCAAAGATCCGGAGTCACAAGTCTAGAGCCTCTAACAAAACCCAACGGGAGTAGAGAGTACTGTATAGAAATGCTCAAGTCTGGATACAAAATACAAATAACAACTGGAAAGGAGAGGAGAAGCTAGGTTCTGCGAACGTAGCAGCTACCTCAGCAACTCGATATGACACTGCAAACGCTCGAAATGCTTGTCTTTTTCTCCTGAGTACCTGAGTCTGCACACAAAAGGCGAGGGAGTAGGGGTGAGTACTAAGTACTCAGTGAGTAATAAATATATATATGTAGCTGACAGTAAGAAATCCACAAAATACCACAATATGAAGCTACACTACAGTCCGAATCTCCTACGAACTAGCAACAACAATCCAATACAACTACCACGGAGTAATTCAACAAATACAAATGCAATGCAATGCACATAACCGCTACGGCGTGTAGCCCGATCCAATTTAACGTCGACGGCGCTCACCTGGGGGTGTGTACAGACTCCGGAGGGGCTCCTACAGCCCAAGCGCAATATTGTTGCGGCGTGCAGCCCGATCCACATATCAACCACTGCGGCGTGCAGCCCGATCCCATGCTCAGTCCACAATAAGAAATTAAGTCAAAAAACAATTCATTTTCCTTAATTCCAGTTCTCAATTCATAATTTATGAAAAATACTTTAACTTTATTAAATTTGTAAAAGTAGGTGACTTAGCATTTCAAAAGTGTGATTTCAATTTCCAGGACTGAGATTAGTGATTTAAGCGATTATAGCTATCACATAAATATTGTCCTCTAAGGACGCTACAGATCGGCACAAGGCCCTAAACAAGGCTTACAGCCCACAATTATATCACATACAGTGTATTTTCAACACTAACAACATATCATTTATTTCCGGGATGGACCAAGTCTCAATCCCCCAATCACAATCAATCCCGCACCTGCCACGGTGTGCGAGCCACGCCCTATTAGCGTCACAATGTGCTAAGCCGGGGTTTCGAACCCTCCAGGCTACCATATACACAAACTACTCACCTCTAGCCGGTCGTAGACTCGTCCGCGATGCCTTTTCCTTTGAATTTCGTTGCCTCGTGTGTAGAATCTAGTCAAATAACAATAATTATGTCAATTACGGGTCAAAGAATCATAACCCACTTCAATTTATATGAATTTCGCATAATTACACTAAGTTGGTAAAACCCGACCCCGGGCCCCACTGCTCGGAAAATTTCGAAATTAGTACCAACGCGACCCTCATCTCGCCACGAGTCCGTGCATATAAAATTTATCGGAATCGGAGTTCAAATGGCCTTCCAAATCCAAAAATCCCGTTTTCAATATTTAGGCCACATTTCTTCAAGATTTCAACCCAATTTCATGAAGATTGATGTTAATACTACCATAAAATGATGTTTTTGAGTCAAGAATCTTACCTCCGACGAATACCCGATGACTTCTCGGTGATTTCCTCGAGTTTTCTTCTCTCTAGGGCTCAAAATTGAGTTTTGGGGGTGTAAACCCCTAACCCCTCTGTTCTGCAATTTAATTCACTGCCAGAGACTTTTGTTCTTCGCGTTCGCGTGACCTCTACGCGTTCGCGATGAACAGCCCCGCCTTACTCTTCGCGAACGCGACGCTTACCACGCGTTCGCGATGCTCAATTCCAGTTACCCTTCGCGAACGCGACGCCTCCCACGCGTTCGCGATGTTCAAGCTCCCAGCCGCCCAGATTTCTTCTACGCGTTCGCGATACACCTCCCGCGAACGCGAAGCACAACACCCACGACCCTACGCGAACGCGACCCAAGCAACGCGTTCGCGATGCTCAACACCCCTGGCCTACGCGAACGCGACACCCCGACCGCGAACGCGATGCATTGATCTTCCTGGCCTTCGCGAACGCGGCCCATGCCACGCGAACGCGAAGGTCAAAATGACTGGGCAGAAACCTGCAGTTTTCTGCAGATTTTGCCAAGTCCCACAAGCCCGGTTGATGGTCCGAAATCATCCCGAGGCCCCCGGGACCCCAACGAAAACCAGCAACGCACTCCAAAACATGATACGGACTTGTTCCAATCATAAAAACAACATACTAAACATCAAAATCTCCATTTACTCACGAATTCAAGCCTAAGTATTTCAAAACTTTCAAAAGTAACATTCAATCCAAAACCCGATCAAACGATGTCCGAATGACCTGAAAATTTGCAGACATATCCAAAATCACATAACGAAGCTACAGAAATTGTCGGAATTCCATTCCGACCCCGGATCAAAATATCACCTACCATCCGGTTTTCGCCAAAATTCAACCTTCGCCAATTCAAGCCTAAAACTACACCGGACCTCCGAATTCAATTCCGATTGCTCTCCTAAGTCATAAATGATCCCCCGGAACTAGTCGAATCATCCAGAATCCGGTTCCGAGCACTCTAACTCAATAGTCAACTCTTGGTTGACTTCTCATATTCAAGCTTTCTTTAAACATGCTATTTGTTTCATTTTCAATCCAAATCACTCCTAACTCACCCGATATACTCTAGTACTGTTTTAAAAGCATAATATATGTAAATGCAAGGTAACGGGGTGGTAATTCCCGTAACGACAGGCCGGGTCGTTACATATATAAAATTATAGTATATTTTTCGACTACATTATTTAAGAGCGTCTCCGGTATGCTTGTGGTTCCACCAAAAGGTCCAAAAACGTATATGAGAAATAAAGTCTATATAGCTGGAAGTCGTCCTTTTTAACAGTACCACGCCACCTCGTGCATATTTTGTAATTTCTTTGAAAAACCTTACATGAGAAATAAAATCTAAAGCTTAAAATATGTTTATTGGTTGACTTAAACTCTTTACTTGGGCTTAAAACCTGCAACGTCAACGTGTGTATTGACTTAACCAAGTTCTTAAATCCATCCATTGTACATAAGAGCATGATAAGAATCACGAACATTGAAACCATGAATATAATTATAGAAACATTTTAGAGGTTAACGACAAGAGCCGCAACGTTTTGTGTATGGTAAAATTCCTTTTTACAAAACATCATTTCTGGCAGCCACAGCCCAAATATAGGCATTCTGATCCTTTGACTGTGAGCAAGAAACATAGAAGAGAGGAAGACTACACATTAAAAACAGAGAATAAAGAGTAAACAAGCCGAGATAAATAGAAAATACTTGTATACGGTAAAATTCAGGGGTCCGATTTTATGATTATCAAGGCCCCTCGTAAAGACTGCCACCAGAAGACTCGAAGTTCAGCTTGGGGTTCGACCCCGAGAGTTCTCAACGATTGACCTCGTGGCAGTGTGAACCGGCAGCTACGATGCACCAGCGGGAAGTTCCCTAGGCACATGATTAAAGCTAACCTAGCATACTAGGCTAGTTCAAGCCCGCACAATGGCAATATGGCATTGAATAGCTGTGCCAGCCTCATGTCTTTTTAATAAATGCACTTTGTACTATGTTACGATTTTCCTCATCTATAAAGGGAACTCTTGTTATTTTGTAATAGACTACAATATACTACACACTACATCCAATACAAAAACGTTCTCTGCTCTCCAGCTCAAACATATTCCCTATTTGATCCTATTGCTTACAATTATTGTCTTTCTTATATTTATTACATTTCATTAATTATTCTTCATTTATTAATAATTATTGATCATAAAGAGCCGCCATCGCAGCTCTCATAACTGTTAATCCTCCATCGACTACTCTTAGCCGGGCATCCGACTCGACCTCGAGGCTTTGTATATGCCAGCTCGAGGCCTCGATTTCCAGCCATTCGGTTTGATTATTACACTATCTACAAGCGATCATCTTATTTTCTAATCTTTCACTTAGCATCTGCTGCCTAACAACTAGTATAAAAATAAATCACATATTTTTAGAACCACAAAATCAAATCTAATTGTCATTACCATATTCAAGGTAAACAGTTTGGCGCTCACTTTGGGACAAAAATAATAGTGATTGTTTTCTTGCTGGTTTACTACATAACGCAAGTTATCTTTCACATTTTTTCTTGTGCAAGATCTTTGATTTTAGGTCAAAATATCTAACTCGGTAAATGCACATGAAAACAACAATATTTAGAACAATGGAGAAAATGGTGTAGTTGTTCCAGGTATTGGTGTACCACCACGAAGCCCTGAGGAAGCACCAGAACAAATTCCCATGGACATAGTCTCGCGCAACGCTCAACACGTCGAAATAAGCTCCCACATGAACAAGAGCATACACCAAGGAGATCAACAAGAAGATCAAAAACTCCGGCTCAGGAAGAACAAGGGGTTAGCCTTCACGCCATCTTCGAGGTGCTACAACCACAACAGTTGGCGATTGCTCAACTGCAAAGCCACCATAAAACTCCCAGCACGGTAGCACCGGAAACGGCTCCCCCAACCCAGCAGCTACTAGAAAGGTCAAGCAACAATGGGTCGGTAGCTGACCCCGCTATTATAAATATGCTCAAGAACCTCACAAAGAGGTTCAATTCGGGCGAGAAGAAGATAGAAACCAACGACAAAAAGGTAGAGACCTACAATTCTATGATCGATCAAATTTCGGGTGCAGCCCCGATCTTGAGAGTTGTAGATTCGAAGACATTAGTGAAAAATCATTCCCACAAAAAGCAATTCCAAAGCCCATCCCGAAGAATTTTAGAATGCCCGATCTTTCGAAGTACAATGGAACCTCAGACCCCAACAAGCACGTCATTGTATACACTTGTGCAGTAAAGGGAAACGACCTGAAGGATGAGAAGATCAAGTCTGTACTACTCAAAATATTTGGAGAAATACTTTTGAAAGGGGCCATGATGTGGTATCACAACCTCGCTCCGAACTCGATAGATTCATTTGTCATGCTGGCAGATTCTTTCATAAAGGCACATGTCGGTGCCATCAATGTGGCTACAAGTAAATCAGACATCTTCAAAATCAAACAAAGAAGAACGAGATGCTGAGAGTTCGTGTCTCGCTTTCAAATGGAACGAAAGGAACAACCGCCAATCTCCGACGATAGGGAAGAGCTAGCTTTCACCTAAGGTTTGAACGAACGAAGCTTGGTGGCTTCAAAGCAATTAAAGCAGAACTTGATTGAATATCCCGCTGTGACTTTTTGGATGTCTACAACCGATATCAGTCGACGATTAGGGTCGAGGATGACCAACTGGGAGCCTCCCGGGCTTAGTATATCATAGCAAGCTCCTGGCAAAGGAGGCAAAAACGAATAAGGAAATATACCAACCATACACTGAAGATAAAAGAAACGCCTCGAGGCGCAACATACCCCACAATGACCAAATGATGGATCAAGGACAGAATCTTCAGGGACTTGTTAGAATAGCAGGATTCGATAGGCATATAGGGCTGATGGAGGCACCCCACTTGTCAGAATACAACTTCAACATTGACATTTCATATATTATATTCACCAGCGGTAAAATCATAGACACCAGGTGGCCAAGGACTGTACAATCATATCCTTCACAAAGGAACCATAACTTAGCATGTGAATTTCATAACATACACGGTCATATGATCGAGGATTGCCGACAACTCTAGGAAGAAGTATCCCGACTACTCAACAAAGGTCATCTCTGAGAATTCCTCAGCGATCGAGCAAAAAATCAGTTCCGAGAAAGAAAGGAGACCAAGAAGAATGAAATAGACAAGCCACAACATGTGATCCACATGATCTTTGGAAGTATCGATGCACCACAATAACCCATAGTTAGTAAAACAAAAATATCCATCACCAGGGAAAAGCAAATTCGAGGTTACATACCTGAGGACGCCCTCACATTCAGCGACGAAGACATCGAGGCTCTATCCCAGCCCCATAATGACACATTGGTAATTTCTTTTCTTGTAAATACATTTCAAATTAAGCGTGTGCTTGTAGATCCAAGTAGCTCCGCCAACATCATAGGTTGAGAGTGGTGGAGCAGCTTAGACTTCTCGACCAAATCGTGCCCGCCTCTCGAGTCCTCAATAGATTCAACATGATGAGCAAAATAACAAAAGGAGAAATTACCCTCCCAGTTAACGTGGTCGGCACAACCCAAAATTTCAAGTTTCATGTCATCCAATGAGATATGAGATACAACACCTTGATCGAAAGGTCGTGGATACAATTCATGGGAGCAGTACAATCCACCATCTATCAAATGATGAAATTTACAATAAAGGATGGGATAAAAACCATCTACGGGGAACAATATACAACAAAAGAGATGTTTGTGGTGCACGATGCAGTACCGATGCCTTCCACATCGAAGGAGTCAAAGGATAAGCACACAGCAAAGTAGAAATCATGAGACACGTTATTGTCTACATCCGAATAAAACAAGCAAAGGTCTGTACCATGTTCTAAAAGCAAAACGTTCGAAGCACATCGAGGTTCAAGGCGCCATCGGCACTAAGGTATAATAACCTCCCTTTGCATTTCACACTAACATGTGTGTAGGTATCCGATCGAATAGCCGAAGCGGTTTCCAACTTGAAGGCCTTAGGTTCTAAAAGCATGTGTTGCACTCTTTTCCTTCGATTGGGACTTTATCCCAAGAAGGGTTTTACCGACAAGGTTTTTAACGAGGCAACATCTATATGCTACCTAAGGAAGACTCAACAAGTATTCAAGGCTTCTCTTCATTCAACCTCGAATACTGGGGGGGCATCCCCCCCGGAGATCACCTCCTCGGAGAAGCCAAGATGTGCTAAACAGGGGATCTATAGGAAAATGATGTACCAGGCCAAATGGTCAAACGAACCGTGTCCGTATAGAATAACCGAGCCCTTGACAGCTGAAACGTGTATACTTATACCAAGTAATCAAAGAATATTTTCCCCTCCTTCAAAGCATTTCGCATTTCAAAGAAGTTGTTGCTGATAACTATGCAGGTTTTCATGCTGACAGGAAAAGCACTTTAAGAACAACCCATTTTCTAGGTTCTTATATGGTGTCTTGGGAACCAAGAAGCAAAAGTTAGTGGACTTATCCACAGCTGAGGCTGAATATATAGTAGCAAAGTCTTGTTGTGCTCAGCTGCTATGGATAAGACAACCGCTAATAAACTATGGTATATTTGTTGATTATGTTCCCATCTTTAGTGATTACACCAGTGGTATAAACATTGCTAAAAATCCATGTCGGTGCATGATAACCAAGCACAATGATATTAGACATCACTTTCTTGGAGACAATGTTGAAAAGGCGAATATATCATAACTTTTTAAAAAATGTAGATCAAATCGCTGATCATTTTACTAAAGCTTTTAGTTGGGATCACTTTGAACGGAATGGAATAGAACTAGGTCTAATCAACTCTTCCCACTAAGTTGAATCACAGTGATTGGCTAGAAAAGGCATAATTATATATAGATAATTAAGTGCAATGTGTTTGATTCAGATTTGTGCTTCTATTAAGCTCACACACTTTCTTGGAAAATCTGGTCGATAATTGTGTTGTATGATACTAATATGAAGTGCTGATATATTGCAAAAACAAACAATGAGTTTCTAAGAAGTTGATTCTTTCACTCAGGTACGTGATATACTATCTTAAGTCAATAGGACTTTATATCCTAAAATTATTCTATACTAAGACTTTTGATTCCGTTGGCAACACTTACAATCGTCTTCTAGTTAAAGAGTAAGGGGGAATCCTAGTGCAATTGGAGATCAATTACTCCTAAAATTCTAACAGTCAAAGTAACCGTTATAAGAGTCCCATTAGAACTCAGAATTTGGTCACCTTCTGTCTTCAAGTCAAATCAATAGTAATACTTTTAAAAGCAAGGCTTCACTATTTCTCTCAAACCCTAAGCAAGAATCAAAAGCAATTAGCAAAAACTAATTTTCTCTTTCTCTTCTTTGAGCCTCTCATCTGATCACCATGCCTAAAGTAGTCAAACCCCCTCTAAAACCAAATCATAAACCAAGGATGAAGCAAAACCCAAAATCATGAAGCCCAAATCGAAGAAAAATTCTAAGCCGTCAAGGTATTCCACACGGCCAAACCCATACATGTTCCTTCTCGTTCTATATCCTCCATTATACCTACATCATGATCCCATGTTCCTACTGTTCTTATTGTTCATGTTGCTCTTATCATTCTGACCTCCATTGTATTCCCTCCTCCATAAACAATCACCCATTCACCTGAGCTTCGTGCAAAAAATAACTCCTAGTCAACAAATGTCAAAGCCACTCTAAGAAAATCTATCAAGAAAGTGCTTGATGCTGCTATACAGGGTGACGTTGTAGCCAAGAAATATGTGGTTCAAGGAGAATCAACACTAGTTACTACTGATCAGGTACAAAATCCTCCTTCCAAATTAGATGTTTTGGTGTCATAGATGTTACAGCCCTAAATGCTCTCCCGCCCACAGGTGAGAAGCCATCAGTAGAAATTTCATTGCTAAAAGGGTGCATGGGATCTGGGGAAGGAGGTAGATGCTATGACTATGGAGCCTGTGTTTGAAAGGGAAGGAAGTAACGAACCTATACATAAGGAGGCTTCTGATGGACTTTCTTTTAGTTGGACTGAGGATGAGGAAGATTATGGGGGTGAAAAAGAAGAAGAAGTTGTGAATAGTCATGAGGAGCATGATGCTCAAAACATCGACAATGAAGAAGAAAAGAGTGTGAACGAGGGATCATATGGAGATGAGACAGAGAGTGATATAGATGATAAGACAGGTGAACATGTTAATGATTCTATAGAAGAAGAAAATCATATTGAAGGAGAGGAGGACTCAAAAAGTGAGAGTAAAGATCAAGAAAAGTAAATGAGAGTGAAGGAGGTGATGAAGACAGTGAACAAGAAGAAGTGAATATCAGTGAGCAATCTGAAGGTTCCATGACAATTGGGAACACTGAAGAAACGGACAAAGAGACAACAGCTCTAAAACATGGTTTTATGTTAACTTCTTTCACTGAAGATTAAGAAGTTAGTAGTAATGAAGATGATGTGCCACTATATGAGTTTGGAAAGAAATATAGGAAGACCCATGTGAAAGATACAAAATCAGCAGTCTCAACAAGCAATGGGGTGGCTCCTCCTGCTAAAACTCCTCTTTCAAGGAGTAAAAGAAAGACTGTTGATGCACAAATCATTAAAGAGTCTAGAAGTGAAAAGAAGTCAAAAAAGAAGGTCTCAATTGTGGAACCTATTGTTGAGGTGGATGGAGAAGATGAGTCTGACTCTGCCTTGCAAGCTAAGTCTGCTCCACCAAAGAGAAAGGGTGCAAAGTCACCAAACCTGATACCTCTTCTGCAAGGACTAGTAGAATAAGACAATAAAGAATGTGTCAGTTGTAGTTGATTGACTCATAGAGTTCAGGAACAGAAAAATGCTAAATGGGGAGATTCTTGCAAATACTGATGAGAAAGGGATGGCTCAATTGGTTGAAAAACTTGAGCTACAGTGGTGGAAGCACATATTTGTCAAAGCTTCCCCCCAGTATGGGTTCCTGCTATGATGGAGTTCTATGAAAATTTCAAATTTGATGGGAGGGTAGTCAAGACTAAGGTAAGGGGCTTTGAAATGGAGTTTGATTCTAAAGAGCTGGGGATGCTGCTGAATATCTCTTCTTGGGGATTTGACAATTACTTAAAGAAAAAATGGCAAGCCATAGACAATGATGTTGATACTGGCATTGTGGTTACAAGGAAGTTCTCCCAATAGATTGAACTAGATGATCCCCAGAAAGTTTACAAGACTGATATGACTCCCTTCCATAAATTATTATTTTATTTTGTCAATTCTTGTATTCTTCAGAGGTTTGAGAGAAGACATGAAGCTACTCTGCTGGACATGGTTGTGATGGAGCTACTTGACATTGGTAGACCTATCAATCTTCCTATCCTAATGATTCAACACATGGCAAGAGCTGCAGACACTTTCAAACCCAAGAATGTTATGCCTTATAGTTTCATGTTGATTGAGTTGTTTGACAAGCTCAACATTGTCTCCTTTGAGCTAAAGATTGGAAACCACAATGATGTTTTGGATGTTTTTACCCTCAAGAAGTATGGGTATGTGGAGATCAAGGCTAGAGGACCCACGAGACCTACTATTCTACCTGGGAACACCAGGGCTGTAGAGCTCAGCAAAAGGTTGGAGTTGGCTATTGAAGAGAATTCCAAGCTTCATGAAGACAATAATAAGTTGAGAAAGGGAAAAAAAGCAATTCAGGGAGGAGCTCATAAGCGATAGGGACGCTCATGCCCAACATATTTCCGCCCTTGTGAAATCTTTAACTGTCACGACCCAAACCCGGACTCGGTCGTAATGGCGCCTCTCGTGGGGACAAGGCCATCCAACTAAACCCAATTTGTCTTTTCAAAACAAATAGTTAAACATAAATACACAACTTAAATATGACTTAAAACTATTAATTAACGGAAATACAACCCAACACAACCCTAATCGGGGTGTCACAAGTCACGAGCATCTATCGGAATGTAAATCCACTACAAGGTCTAAAGTATACAAAACCGAAATAATGAACAAAAGAGAGGAATACTGTGAACGCCGACAGTCACCTCCTTACCTCGTATAAGTCCGCCTCTAATCGGCCAAAACCCACTACCAATTGAATAGATACTTGCATTTGCACATGTGGTGCAGGGAGTAAAGTGAGTACTCCAACTCAGTGAGTAATAAAGATAAATAATAACTGAGCGGTAAGAAATCACGTATGGCAAATCATCATGCTATATAGAAGCAGTGTAAACCCCTTTTAGAAAATAGTGAAGCTACAAAATCATTATAAAAACATCTTAACTCAATTTAAGCCTCTTTTGAAATGTCCTTTTTCAGTGATTACGCAAACGAATGCAAAACAAATAGTGCAGATAAGCACAAAATTTCTGCCCGGGGGGCACAATACTCAATTATCAAGGAATTCCTATCAGGTCTATATTGCAAGAAGTAGCACAAAACAACAGATAATAGAAGACAAAGAAAATAATGCAAACACATCAAACAGTACTGGTACCGCTGCAGCGTGCAGCCCGCTCCACATATCGTTGCGGCATGTAGCCCGATCCATTTATCATCGACGGTGCTCACTGGGGTGTGCAGACTCCGGGAGGGGCCCATTACGGCCTAAGCGCAATATCAAGCCATTTTGTGGCATCAAGTCTAGGCCCTCTGCCTCATATCAGTATCAGTATAATACTGATGTGGTGTGCAGTCCGATCCAAAAGTATCCTCACACACAGGCCCTCGGCCTTACTTAGTCAATAATCACATAAGCCCCTAGGGAAATAGTAAAACATGATGCTTATCCCAAAATAGTATAGGAAAGATCATTTCATGTGTCAAAGGCCAAATAAACTTGATAGAGTTTTCAAAAATGTTAGAAAATATATGACTGAGTTCAAGTATAGCATCGAAGCAGTGAGGAAATATCAATAACCATCCCTGAAGGGGTTCAAATAATTGGCACGAAACCCAAATATGGCAATCAGCCCAACTTATGATGATAACAAGTAAATTTCAGTCAAATATGCAGTAAATTCATCAATCGGGACGGACTAAGTCACAGTCTCCAACGGTGCTTTACCCCACGCTCGTTATCTGGCATGTAAATCACCTCAATATAGCACTATGATATGCAAATCCGGGGTTTCAAACACTCAAAATATCATTTACAATCATTACTCACCTTGAACCGGCGATATCTCAAGCTCGCTAAGCCCTTGCCTCTCAAATCGGCCTCCTCACATGTCGAGTCTGACCAAAACCACAACGAATACGTCAAAATATACCCAAGGAATAATACTTAATTGAAAACAATCGAAAAATATTAGAAATCCTGGAATTGGCAAAACCCGAGACCTGGGCCCACTTCTCGGAACTCAAATTTTTTTACATCAACGGGTTCCTTATCTCTCCACGAGTATATGCATATAAAGAACACCAAAATCGGAGTCCAAATGACCCCTCAAATCCCAAATTACAAATTTCAAAATCCTTAAAACCTTTGAATTAATTGTAGTGGTTGGCTGCCTTTGGTATGCTCCAAGTGGAAATGTTAGGCTTCTATAAATACTAGTTTCTTCTCTGTAACCTTTGCTAAAATGGCGAACACTTCAACCTCTATGCCTCCGGAAGATGTGCCTTTTTCTTCCACGCTATCCTTTGAGAGTAAGGCAACAACGTCTCCTAGTGCTAGAGAATGCATTCTAGAGGCATTTGAGATGACTTGTGATTTTAAGGTCGAAAGACCTTCTTTAAAGCCGGGGCGATGTGAACCCGCGTCTAGACACATCACTTTAATAATGAACAATAAAAGGGTAAAAATCGACTGTCGTTAGGGAGACACGGTGTTAGTGGAGGTTCCTTCTCGATGGGAGGATGTAACGACGTATAAGGCTGACTTCCTCAATGTGTATACTTCCATTCACCCTTGGCCCCGTGGTGCCATCCATGCCTTCGAAAGACCTCGTGATCCTCGACTTATGTGAATGATATCAAGTGACCCTTGGCAAAATTCATCCGTCATTCTGGCGTATCATTTACATGACCATGTATTTTCCGAATATGACTAAGGGGGTGCCCTTCACCCTCGATCATTTAATCAGAATGTATAGCCTCTAACTTTTTTGTAGGGGCCTGATTAAGCTCCACTGCCGAGCCTCGAGGGCCCTCTTCGCTTGTACCAACGAGGTTAGAAATAGGGATGGATGAGATATTTCAATCCGAGTTAGGCTTCAGACTTGAATACCGCAGAGAGGATGTTGTTCCCCAAAAGATGGAACATAAAGCGTAAGTAGACATACTTAACTAATTGCCCTTTCTTTCTTTCGGATGCATTCCTCATGAATATACTTCCTCCACTGATTCAGCTGCCGCAGCATATCCTAATGTGGTTTGGAACCTTTCAGGATGGGTAGCTAAACTGAACTCGATTTCCTATATGTTAAGCGCGTGTGGCATGATTTATCCATCAATGGGAAGCCAAGGATCATGGTGAGACTACATTCTCTGTTGTAGTTTCAACTTTACAAAGGTTACTGCTAATTGCGTTCTCATTCCTCGTGTTCGTTTTTGTATTTGGGCAGGTCTGGGGAGGTCTTCTTGATAAAAGAAACTCTGCCTGGTAAAGAGAGTGCCCAAAAACACCGATGAAGAAAGGAAAAATGGGGGAGGTTGTCGACTTATTCTCCGAAATCCAAGAAACTCGGAGTGGAAAATTCTGAGGATGATTCAACAACCTTAATTCCAGAAGCGTCGGGAGCCCTCAAGCTGGAAGCAAAAACAAAGATGTTATCTTGATAGAACCCGAAGGGGGTGAGGATCTGGCTGTTTCACATACTGTTGAGTTGGTGGCTTCCGAGTCGTGGCTTGGTGTCGTTGTTGCCCCGCCTCGGGCTTGAGAGGCCTACAAGGGTATATCATGTACTATTGCCGAGTCGATTGACGGTTAAAATTTCCCTCAAGCCGAGGTGCGCTAGGTAGGTGGCCCGGGGGAGCCCAATACCGAAGCTCTTCAGAACCAAGGGACGGCCCTGATTGGTTCAGTCGAGGTCGTTGAAACGAGCGATTCCCCTTCGGAATTGGCTTTTCCTCCGAGGGAGATGCAAGAATCGCCCAATACAAGAGTTTCTCGAAGTGGGGACGTATGTTGGTGACAAAAATATGTTTGAGCCTTCTGCCGCGCCTGAGGAAAAGCCTGATCGTGACATTTCGCTCATTTTTAATGAGATTAACTGTTATTGTAAGAGAACTTCGCTAAAGGTAGAAACTGGCCCTAATAGCCTACGAAGTCAATAATAAATGCCTTAACTTATCCTATAAGATCTAAATAGTCCATTCATACTGCCCGTCTGTTCGATGATGAAATATCGTACTCAACTCAACCCGCGGCACAATTCATGCTGCACCGCTCTCCAGCAATGCGATGTAAACTAAGTGTCGCAATCTGAGATGATAGAAAACAAGTACACCATGCAAGTGAGCAGTCTCTCGAATGTAGATCTGGTCCAACTTCTTCAAAGTGTGGAAGTCATAATCGGAATGAAATGTGCTGATTTGGTCAATTGATTCATAATGACCGAAATGGCACCAAACTTCCTGAAAGTCTGTGGCAACCCTACCACGAAGTCAATACTGATACGCTCCCACTTCGACTCCGGTATATCAAGCTTTTAAAGCAAACAGCCGAGTCTCTGGTGCTCATACTTGACCTCCTGACAGTTCAAATATTGTGCAACATGCCGAACATTGTCCTTCTTCATCCTTGTCCATCAATAATGTTGCTTCAAATCATGATACATCTTCGCATCACCTGCATTACTAGAATACCAGGAATTGTGAGCCTCCTTAAGAATCAACTCTCTCAAATCTTCAACATTAGGAACGCAAGTCCGACCCAAATGTCACAATGCACTGTCATCACCAATGATCACCTCCTTAGCACCACATCGCTACACCGTGCCCCTAAGGACAAGCAAATGAAGATCATCATTGGCAACCCTTAGTGCACTCAAACAAGGATGACCATGAAACAACAAAAGCAAGGACTCTGCTCGAAAATATCCAATCTCCCCAATCTATTGGTCAACACCTGAACATCCATAGCTAAAGGCCTCTCCACTATGAAAATGAATGCTAAACTCCCCGTACTCATCCCAAAAGAAATTAATCAAAAGGGCTACTTGTATATCGTCTTGCATATTTGATAAGACCCAACAATATATACAGATCTATTCATATTGAAAGCCCCAGTTCTACATATGTTTCACTAATTAAGTTGTCCACCTTCAAACGAGACTCTTGCTCATTATCACACATAATCAAAAGTGTAACAACAACTCACTTTAGCTTCGGAACTTCAGAGAGACTAATTAAATGATCGCTCAACATCTGGTCATAAACTTATACATTCTAACCATGGTTAAAATCCAACTTTAGTTAATCAAAAATAAATAAGTGATATTTGCCTAATGCTGAGATTTGAATCATCATTTCCAATTTTTCTTAGCCCTCATTCCGGTTAAATCGGTAAGTAGGCTATACAGATACTTTTATTAACCCAAAAAGAAAGAGAAAACTCAAATGGAAATCCACTTGTCAATCTATTAAAGACATCGGACACTCTTAGCTCAATTTTTTTTTTTTTAAAACAAATTCTCCGATACTCATTCTATAGGTATAGAACTTAACATTGGGAGAGTTCAAAATGTGCAGAAAGAGAACGAAATAAATCCTCTTAGCTTCCACTTCTTCTACAAATTCTTTAATGCTCAAAAGAGATCCATATTACTCAGTTCAAAACTACAGTTAATATGCCACCACTCTATATGTGCTTTCTTCAGCTATAACTGATGTGAGTTTTAGTTCAAAATTAAGAACACCATTCATGTAAAACCTGTAGTACAAAATCTCATCTATCCACGTACAGATATCAAACATATATGCCCGAAGCAAGTAGCAGGAACAAAGATCCGAAACCCTGCACCAGGTTGGGTTTTGGGAGAGGAGGGCAGTCAGTATGAGCAACCATTGAAAAAGAAAGAACAAATCGTTTTAGTGGACTTACCAAGAAAACGGACGCCACAGCACCGGATGTAAGCTCCTTTGCAAGACTGCGATTCTTTCTTGAAGAAGTTGCCTCATAGCTGTTAAATATTTAACAGCCAGTTATATGAAAAAAATATACTATGAGAGAGCTTTTACGACAGGAAAGATTCCGTCTAAAAAATGCTTTTAATCTCATAATATTCAGTCAATCAGCAAATTAGGAGAATTTGTAACCCAGTTATTGGGGTATTCATGTATCCAAAAGATGACGAGAATATTAAACATATTCAGAGGGGCCAATTTATTTCATTTCCTGATACCATTTATGTGCTTCATCCATTCATCAGATTGTTGATCAACAAATACGACGCAGGGCAGCTTTTCTAGAGATACTCAACTTGCTATGATGCACAAGGATTTGGACACATGGATGAGAATTACCATATACCAGCACAAGGAAAGATGCTTAGATGAGAAGTACCATATACCAGTACAAGGAAAGATGCTTAGATGAGAAGTACCATATACCAGTACAAGGAAAGATGCTTAGGCAAAAAAGAGATCTGAGTATATAGGGTTTTGAGGAAAACAAAAATTCTGAAATAAAAAGACTTTTGTTAAATGAGGCCACACTCAACTTACAATCAAAAGGAACAACTACTTACCATCTGCTATTTGCTTAAATGCAATTCAAGAACAAAAATGCTCTTACCCAAGTTTTCTCATACCCTCTCCAAATTCTGACGAGGTGCGACAATGCAACATCAACTTGTAGTGACTTATGAAGCACTATAAACTACAAGTCCTAAAGCAACCAAAAAAAAAAAAGGTTTGTGGAAAGTTCATACTCTCTTACTAGTAAGGATCTACTTTTCACTTGATAATGATAAAGTTTGGGCCAACTTGATTGTTTCACCATGTACCTAATATCTCACACCAGCATATGTTAACTCTGTCAACCAAAGCCTAGGAAGATGGGAAAAAATCACCCAACTTTTTTTGTCCGCGGGGATTTCAACCCTGGTCTCCAAGGTACCCGTTTCCTCGACCACTACGCCACACCCTTGGATGCGTAATAAAGATCAATTTTTCTGATAAAAAGAAATTTTTAGTGACAAGATCCAAGAGACAAACATTTTCTAAAAATAGGGATGGCAAACAGTGTGGGGCGCTACGGTTGTGGGGCAAACCCGCATAAGCCCATGAAGTCTTCAACCTGCCCCGCCCCGCATAGCATAATCTGCTATTTTCAACACGCCCAGCCCCGTCCCGCCCCGCCCCGTCCCACCCCGTCCAGATTCTTTCAATTTTTTTGAAAGAATTTAACAATAAAATATAAGCGTCATAGAATTTCTTTTTATTTTACTGTTAAGTAGTATTAAATTAGTTTAAAAGCTTTTTAATATTTTATAAAACACATGTTGAAGATGTTCTAAATGCTATCATAATTTAATTAAGTATATTTTATTGAGGAATTATGGTATTTGTGAGTGAAGCCTTGATTAGGATAAGCAGCTAATTAAATGAAGAAAACGTGATCTTAGTTTTCTAGACTGTGCCAAGAGACATGAACTTGCTTTTATAGGCAAATACAATCAGCAAACAAACAAAGGTCTATACAATTGCTTTGAGAAATTTTCTATTAATTTGTTGAGGCTGAAACTGATCACAATAAAGTACTTATTTCTATGCAAAGGAGACGAGAAACAATACAGGCAATCAAAAACGCTAATTTTTCCATATCATTAAGAGAACAATCAAAAATTTTAAGCAAAAAGTTGTTTACTAAAAGCTTATTGCAACTTTTCAGAAAAATTACAGAGATAAAGAGCCGAGAGACGAAGAGCTAAGGCTGGAGAAAATAAGAATAGCTTAAAAGTTCTAATTTTTGAAAAAAGATTTAAATCCTAACCGCACTCGCATGTGTCTTAACTCTTACTGCCCCATTGCCATCCCCATCTGAAAGAAATCAGAAAGGACAAGAAGTTCCAAATGGAAGAAGACAGATGAGCATAAGAGGTCAGTTGATAAATACAAGCGATATCTGGGAGCAAATACCACTGGCCAAATATCAATGCTTCAAACGCTAGACATCCTTCTTTCACAATAAAATTTCTTAAAGATGTTCAAGTGATGTAAAATTGGAATGCAGAGATGTTTTTCTCAACGGAAAAGGGTCAAAACTGTCCTTGTACTATACGAAATTGGGTAACTTTGTCCTCCGTTAAAAGTTGGTCACAGATTTGGCCCTACCGTGACCAAAATGGCTCCAATTTGACTTCCCTGACTAACAAAACTAATTTTATTTTAATTAATATATTTTTACCCAAATAATATGCCACGTGTCCTAACCAAATAAAAGTGGACTAGATTTATCCTCACACTATTCGTATGGTTCAATTTTGCACTTATACTATGTGTATGATTCAATTTTTCCCTCCTTCAACACATATCTTGAATAAATCAGTAGCTCGGGGTCATGCATCTTTCATGTTAATTGTTTTCGACACTACGCATATAGTGCTAGTTTCTACAATCTACTGGTTGAGGAAAAATATGTCAAGTATTTTCTTATAAATTGTTTAGAGTATTACAAAATGATCTCCTGATTGCAATAGATTTAGATATGTTCCTTGCTTCTTATAATTTATCTTCCCAAAATGTCCAGTTTGTTCTAAACGACCATTATATTTGACACATTGTTTAATATATTCTTAGCTTTATAGGACCTTTGTTTTGCTTATCTTGATTACAATATACAACAACAACAACAACTACCCAGTATAGTCCCACAAGGTGGGGTCTGGGGAGGGTAATATGTAGACAAGCCTTACCCCTACCCAAAGGGTAGAGTATCTTGATTACAATATATGTAACTTTATTTAGTGTGCAACTGTGCAAGTATAACCACCAAAATTAAATGTATGAAACAAGCAACATCATTTATGCAGATCGTGTTAATATATTTTTTCACCTTGCATTACAATGTATGCTTCATGACAAGTCATCATAAACTTTTTGTTAAAAGTACACCTCACTAGTATTTTATTTTCTATTTTCTAGTAAAACCTTTAAGTATATTATGTGTGAATGATGAAGGAAGAGGAGTGTAAATTAGGGACATATGGTGGCAAACCTGTGGAGAAGTGTTAGTGGTGGAGGAGAAGGAGGGAAAATTGAACCATACACATAGTATAAGGGCAAAATTGAAGCATACAAATAGTGTAAGGATAAATCAGGTCCACTTTGATTTGGTGAAGACACGTGGCAATTATTTGGGCAAAAAACTGTTAGTTATAAGTAAATAATAAACAGAAAAAGTTAGGTATATTAGTCAAAAAGGGCAAATTTGAGCCATTTTGGTCACTGTATGGCAAATCTGAGACCAACTCTTAACAAAGGGTAAAGTTGTCCATTTTCGTATAGTACAAGGGTAGTTTTGACCATTTTCCATTTTCTCAATACTTCACTCCAGAAATCAACTTCATAGGGTGATATGTGAACTGTAATTTTCACAACATCTAAACTCCATGTCCCAACAAATTTGTGAATCGGATAACCCAAACACAAACATTTGCAACTTCGGTGTGCATGGATATAAAGGGTCATAATCAATCATATTGAATAAGTGAATTTGTGCACGGAAGAATTAACACACATAAAATGCATTTCCCATAGTATAACTATAAGGATCTCATTCAAACATAAAGAAGGAAAAAATATCAGCTGTCCGAAATACCTGATTCTTCCCTACAACAATGATGTCAAAGGAGGAGGATAAGAGAGCCAGTGTAAGCTACCTTTGACAAGTCATATCATAGAGAAAAGTAGAAAATGTTTAACCAAGGATACCGAAACTATTTTCGGTGGTTGATTGAATATAATTGTCAACATTGATGTGCCTGAGATGGCTTAAAAACTAGGTGAAGCGTAAGTTAGGTACTTCGCTTCATTTAGATGGTTGTTTTACTGCAGATACCAAAGCACTAAGATATGAGCCTCACCAATGAATGGGCTTTCTTTAAAAGAATATTAAATATTACTTCTTAGTAAGATATGAATGAATTTTTCTGTGACTAAGAGTAAGATTTTAGGTTCAAATCCTAGCAGAGGCAAAACACTAGGCCAGCGTTATTTGACTCGCTTAGTCCATCGCTGCTTGGCTCTACTTCAACCACTACAACCTGACGGTTCCCCTTCCCATCTATCCAAATCTTGGAGGACAGAATTACATGTTACTTGTTGCTGGTGGGAGGTAGCAAGTATCTTATAGAAATAGTTGAGATGCGCAAGCTGGCCCAGACATCATGGTTATCAACAACAACAAAATAGGCTAAAAGCTTAATAAAAGAAAACTAGTTTTTTTTTTAGAAGGATAAAAGAAAACTAGTTACTAAAAGTAAAAAATGTATCTTTACATCTAAATCAAAAACTTAAAGTAGTCCTTGAATTTGTTCGACATAATTTGGACTTAATATCTTTTTCTAGTTTCTTAGATATATTTGTACATTTTCTTTCATTAGCACCTTTCCTTCCTAAGCGCGTGCAAACTTCAATTGCGTTTTGCTATTAAAGTCCCAATAGATTTTCACACTTTTCTACTAGGTTGGAGAATGTAATAGTAGTAGAGGATGCAAAAGATTTGAACTGGTGCTTAGGGTTATCTTGGGTGGTAAAAAGTAAAAGTGATGTTTACATGTGGGTAGCAGCTAGTGATATTGAAGAATAGAGACAATTGCAGTAGCAAATAACTCAAAATAATAAGTGTGCTTTCTCCTAATCAACGCAAAAAATTTGGCTTGAGAGAAACTATTGAGTGTGAGATGAGTTTAAGATGCATAACATGAACTGAGGAGTTGTTGTTCTTGTCGTAGAAAAACTAATTTCACTGGCTTCAAAAGATCAGTACCACACAGAGATAAAATTAATTTTAGCAGTACTATGCATAGTCAGTATTATAGCCCCAATCACAGCTACTAATAATACAAGACTAAAGACCGGTAAGACAAAACACCTAGTATAAAAATAAATTGCCCAAGGCTAGGCTTTCAAATCAGACCAACAACATCTCATAGAGGTTGTGTTTCTTTTGGAAGTATAGGAATGCTTTCGTTATCTAAAACAAAAGACATCTCCCACTAAATCACCCCAACAATACCACTCTCTGGTAAACACCATTTTGATTTATAATCGAGAAATCTACTGTTTTCAGCTTCAAAACTCATCGAATAGTAGACCCATCCCTCTATCCCTCTTCATTGGCTCGGTTGTCAACTAGAATTTCGAACTTCCAGACAGGCTCACTGACTCGCGCTATACAACCTTTGCCATGGAACCAAAGTTCTGAGGACCCATCAAGTGTAAATATATGCAGCCGACATAACCGTTCTTACTTTTTATTCCTTATTTACTAGGAGGGAACTAATCCCTCAATGTTGTATTTCATTTCAACTATTATCAATTATTCCGTAAGTCGTATTTCATTTCTAAGCAAATCAACTTCAGCTCAATAAAGAAACCTTTCTCGTGTGTGAAGTTTAAAATCAAACCGCGATGGCACACTTAATTACTCTATTAATCTAATATCAC
The DNA here is from genome assembly GCA_032618575.1 of Nicotiana noctiflora. Taxonomy (NCBI): domain Eukaryota; kingdom Viridiplantae; phylum Streptophyta; class Magnoliopsida; order Solanales; family Solanaceae; genus Nicotiana; species Nicotiana noctiflora. The sequence continues at coordinate 25,921 of JASVEL010001657.1, forward strand.
AGCAAACAAAAATCATCTTTCAAGGATCATAAGAGGCACCATGTACCATTACAAAAATAAATAAAAAAAGACTAAAGTCTAAATTCAGCATCTAGAAAAAGTAAATCCGACAATAATTAGTTCGAAATAAAAGGCAGATCATGCACTCACATGAAAAACGATGCCGTTACGACGAGACCAACTGCAAGCATGAACAACGCTAGGGTTGGGTACAACGACTCAGGAACAGGGCTCGAGATCGGTTTTGCTGATTGAGCCTTTCAAAAAGAAAAAATCAAAATTCACGAGAACATAAATTCACTGAAAGCTGTAATGCAATTGAAAAAAATGAACCATACCATTTTCGAGCAATGAGATCGTCTGAAGACTTTGGCCGATTGGAATTGTGGAACTCTTTTTAGTAGTGAGAGCGCTGAGGAACAATTCAGTAGGTGAATTGAATTTAGGCCGTTTGAGTTGAGATTAATTGGCAGTTCAACCTCCTAAAAACTCAAAATTGAGGATTTGACCCTTTTTTTTTAAGGGAGTTAAAGTGGGGTCAGTATGGGTGTTATGGTTCCATTTGAGTCAATCAAACTAAACTAATTAAGTTAATTTTTTATTGATTCAGCTTTTATCGGTTTTTTAATTTTTTCAATTATATATCAATTTATTTTTAAATATAAGACATACACAACCAAACACATATTCCGGTGACTATATTTTCAAATTTCAATATAACACTATCAAATCAATTTCTCTTAGAGAAATCTGTCATTTACCAAAATATATTGATGATAATTGAATCTAATAAAGTAGTGATAAATAATTAAGTACCTAATTAAAAATTAATTATTTTTAACATGAAATAAGTTCTTTTATTTAGTAAAAGAAAATTACCAATCAAACTAAAATGTAAACGCACAAAATAAATATTTTTATAATAGCAAAAAATTAGACTAAAAATACAAGTGACTAATATGTACTACTATAAAATTTTAGAAAATTTATAAAAATATACATTTATATAGGTGTAATAATAAATTTAAATAATTACTTTTATAGTTAGATTGGTTCAGGTTTTGTTCATTTTTTTTAATTAGAACCAAAATCAAATAAAATTTGATCATTTTTTAAAATTCAAAATCAAAACCAAACCAAATTTAAAAAGTATCAATTTTTGTATTCGGTTTGGTTCAATTTTTGGCTTGTTCCATTTTTCAAATTTTTATGAACACTCCCAGGGGTCAGGGACCTTTTCAGAATATTAACAACTTTAGGATCTAGAATAAAAACTTAATAAATGGGTTTTAAGACTCATTTATTAATACTTTTTCGCTTTAGTCAAACTTCGCATTTCTTTCTCACTCGGCTCTTGCTCTCCAGTCTCTCCAATTCGTGGAAGAATTCAGCCTCTGAACGTCGTTGTTTTTTGGTATTTGAGCATAAATTTATGTTCTTCATTATTGCATTACCTTTTGAAGGTCATCTTTTGTGGGGTAGTCAATCACCAACCTGGATGTTAGAATTCTAATCTTGAGGAACCCTAATGTGATAAAGTTTTAACTTTTCCCAAAAAATATTTAGGTTAATAAAGCTATTATTTGTCCCCTAGTTGTGTTATTTGGAAAGATTTTGGTTGATTTATTTGTTGTATCGTTGTCTAGTAGAACATTAATATTACCTTTTTACGTTTTCTCTAGTGTATTTGAAATTTTCAACGATGGTGTTTTCTCTTGCACAATATGAATTTTTGATTGAATTTTTTAGTTTAGATAGTGGTTGCAGATGTCATGTTGCTTCGACTATATATACTATAGACCTGTTGTAATTAATCCTCTAATAGTTGACTCTTAATGTAATACTATATAACAAGATTATTCATACTAGGCTAGAAAAGGCATCAAGCAACCCTACCTAACAAATAAAATATCTCATTTTAATGAAACATAAATCATATGAAAACCCATTTAATAAAGATACGAAGAGACCTAAAGTTGTGGATGATGAAAATCTAGCAAATACAATTGAACCGCAAAGTCCAGATGAAAAAAAAAAATCTAAAAGAGATGATACTGTGATTCAGATTGATGCTTATAACGAGGATGAAGATAAAGTTGTTGAAGTAGATAAAGTTCCTCAAGAAGAGGTGAAAAGTGGTGAGGAAGAGGAGGGAGGCAATGTTGAAGGTAATGTGATGCAGGTGATTATACCCTAATTGGGGAAAAAATTAAACATTCATGTTTCGGTAAATTTATTAAGTTGGCGGATCAGTAGAACAAATTCAATGGCCAGATGTCCCATTATCGTCTTTTTCATCAAATTAGAGAGCCAAAGAATCATGAGTTCTAGTTTCTTGTAGATAAAAAAATCACTGTGCTTTGTAGTTAACAAGTTTGCATTAGTAATAGAGTTGAATTATAGCCATTATCCAACGATAAGAGATATAACAAGGTCTTGAAGAAAGGGAAAGATTTTAGCCAAAACAATAGGGACAGCAAGAACATTTTACATGAGACATGTTAATATCGTTGGTGAAAAGCAGTAGGTTAAGTTTTGATAGAAAGTTAAAGTATTTTTTGGTGTAATATCTGCATACCATCCTTATGATGAAAGACCAATCCAAGGTTGTGAAAATAAAGTGGTGTAAGATCGTGGCCTCTTTAATATTCTTAAGCTCATATCTGTAGGAAAAAGGGATATTTTGACCTAACTCTCGACAACTTGAAGAACAAGATAGACATGATCATATAGTATAAATAACACGTCAAAAAACAATGTTAGCTAAGATCTTTATGGATTCTCCTAGGTATTCGTGATAAGTGTCAATTGGTAGTCGATTCCAAAGCATAAGTTAATTACTGTCATTTTGTAAAAGTGTGTGATTAACAAATTATAATTCTGGGCATATGAAGCATTTCCAGCACTTGAAAATGATGTTTCCAAGCCAAGGGATGTTCATTTGCCTACTCTAAGGATGTTGAGATGTTATACATCTAAAATTGAGTGATTAGCTAAAGGTGACCCATTTCAAGTCAAGGGATAGGTTCAGAAGAATGAAATATACTACTAGTTTCTTTGGTTTCATAGTGTGAAATTATTTATCTTAATAGAAGCAAATTGTTAATCTTTTGTGTTTTTTGCAGATTGTGCACCCTTAAATTATTCCTATCGAGCGAAAGGTGGTGGAGAAGTTTATAAAAAATTTACTGACATATGATGAGGTAATTAATCTAGCTATGGATGTTGTGAAGGCTGAACTGAATAGAGTAACTATCATTATCACACCAAAGTAATGTGTAGGAGTTTGAGAAAGGATGACCTAAATAATGATGAAAAATCAGATAATATAGGTAACATCGCATTATTATTTCTGTAGAGACATGAAGGTAGAAAAAGAGATAATGAGGGGTCTTCGAGGGGCTATATGGGACCAGTGTTGGAACCATCCTTGGAGAAACTATTGTTCAAATTAGTATCAATTGAGGATAAGTTGGTAGATGCTCCAATATGTCAAGGAGGATCGGAATTTATCGTAGGATTTTGTCCAGACTGATTAAGAATGAAATAGGTAAATAATTTTAGAATGTGTAGTGGTTTTGGTTTTTTTTATGTCATATGAATTTAGGATAGTTATTCACATGCGCATGAAGTTAATTCACCTATGATCATTTCTACTCGACCTACTCAATGTGCCATCGATGGGAATCTCACTAAGGTTGATGAGCTACAAGATTGTATTATCGAATGAAAAAGCTCTCATTGAAAATGTTGATGTTAATCTAAGCTGGGATGTGGAGATAGCGACTGTGGATGAGAATGAAAATGAATTCTCTAATCCAGTTGCAGATATGGAGATGGCGATTAAGCTCAAGATCCAGGTATTCTTGAGAAAAATGATCGGTCCTTATACTGCCCGAGGACGACAAGTCAGATGGTGCTAATCTGTGTTGATAGTGAAGCAAATTGCGATGTTGATAATGGAGTTATTTCTAGATTTACCGGCAGTGAAAATTCTATAGTTAAAGTAACGACAAAGTTTGGCAATAAGTTTGATGTCTTACGCATTGTGGCTGAGATCAAAGAACATGAAGTGTCACAACTCAAATCCCACCGGGCGTGATTAGGCACATAACTCAATCCACTAGGAGAACCATCTATCATACGAATAAAATATATCATGAGATAATATATTAATAAGAAGCAAACGAACAGGATTTTAGTACAAACTACCCCCCCCCCCAAAATTGGTATTATAAATCATAAGCAACTAAGATTTAGAATGTACAGCTAGTACGGAAAAAAATATCATTTGTTTGAAATAATACATAAATAGATACATAAGACTCCTAGGCTACCATAAACAAATGGCACACATTATTTGGAACACAAAGGTCTTCAAAGCTCATCCTCGAACTCTGCAATAATTCATCTCCACAATCTGCCCCCAAGGTACAAAAGTATAGTATGAGTATAAGTGACCTCATGTATTCATACAGTATCAAAATGAACATCAAAGAAGTAATGACGAGTGATAAAATTTATGTGTCTACCAAACTCTATATAAAACAAGGTTCTCTATCAAGTTCAATAGAACACACACACACACACTGTACTAAGTAAATGACACAGAGGAATTTTAGGTGAAAAATTCACAACTCAACGTGATTAAAACCCACGACCTACCCTTGTAAGATTTCAACCTCACCACTAAGCAATCTTTAGATTACATCTATTGTAACCTAGGAATTAACCTCTTAATATTTTACTAACTTGTAACTACACTATTATAAGCCACTTTGTAATAGCTCTATTACAAAGACTTAATCACTCACTAACTTGTAACAACACTATTACAAGGCACTTTGTAATAACTCTATTACAAAGATTTCACAACTCGAGTAACTCAAGTCAAGACACAAACAAAAGAGTTAATAATTTACAAAGGGTTTCCTACACAATGCTTGTAAGTCAGCTAAGTAGGAATTACAAGTAAGAACTTCAACAAAGATACAACATAGCTAATGACATATAATAACTCAAGCTAAGCGATTTTTGTCAAAATGCTCTCTGCTCAGTGCTTTGGTGAAGATATTTGTAACTTGATCTTCTGTGCTGCATAACTTTATGCATATGTGCTCTTTCTCAACATTGTCTCTGAGAAAATGATGTTGCACATCAATATGCTTTGTTCTCCTGTGTTGAACTGAATTTTTTGATATGTTGAGAGCACTGGTGTTGTCAGATAGTAAGGGTAGACAATGAGAGAACACACCAAAATCTTTTAGCTGCTGCCTGATCCACAGTAGTTGAGCATAGCAAAAGGCAACTACCATATACTTATCTTCAGTAGTTAAAAAGGCCACTGGGTTTTGTTTTCTTTCACCCCATGAGATTAGAAATGAATCCAAAAAATATACCATGCTAGAAGTGTTTTCCTATCCACTAGATACCTAGCATAGTTAGCATCAACATACCCTATTAAGTCAAAGTTATCCAAGGATATAAGTTTCTTTTGAGAATAGAATTTCAGATTCTTTTAACATCTAGAAGGTTTACCTCATCTTCATCGTCATCTTCCTCATCCTCATATAATTTATCATTAGAGAAAAGATGGAATCATAATCAATTGCTTCACTTTCTACTCCCATCATCGAGCTGTCACCTTACGCATCATCTTCTCCGAATTTGCTGGAAGAGTCTCCCCATGCAGCAAGAGCAGATTTCACAATATTGTTAGTGATGTCTTTTCTTTTGAAACTTTTGTTAGGAACACGGTTCCTCTTTACTACTTTTTCAATATTGTGTTTGTATTTATCTTTCTTGAGAAGAGGGAAATCCTTGATGAAGTATCCTGGTTTGCCGCACTTATGACATAGGTCATAACCATTTGGCTTGCTGTAGCTGCCCCCTTTTGGAATGCCTCCATTTATGTGAACCGTTTTTTGAAACCTTTTTGTCAGGTAGGTCATATCAGCATCCTCACCACCTGATCATTGTTGTCCGTCTTGGGGACCAGGTTCTTCTCCCTGTTCGATTCTCTTATCTAATTTTCCTTCTTCTTCTTCTCCTTCTTCTTCTTCTTCTTCGTTATTTCATAAGTCTTCAGATTTCCATCAAGATTGTCCATGGTTAGCGTTTGTAGATCTTTTACTTTTGTGATAACATTGACCTTGCTTTCCCTGAAACAAGGTAATACACTAAGTATTTTCTTGACAAGTTTGTTCTTCGAGATAATCTCTTCCAGTGAGTGAAGCTCATTGATGATAGATATTAAGCGAGTGTGCTTGTCCTAAATGGATTCGTCATCTTTCACTCTAAAAAGCTTATACTTCGTGGTCAGCATGTCAATCTTGGACTGCTTTACCTGTGTTTTCCCTTCATGAGCTTTTAGGACTGCTTCCCAGATCTCCTTAGCTTATTGGCATTCTAAAATCCTATTGTACTCATCTAGTGCAATCCCACAGACGAGAATTTTCTTAGCTCGAAAGTTCTTTTTAATATTCTTGTGATCAACATTATTAAATTCCTTTCTAATTTTAGGAACCGTTACTACGAGATCTCAAATGGTCTTTGTAGGAACGAAAGGTCTATCGCAATTGATATCATAGAGCTTTGAATGTTCAGCCATGACGAAGTCATGCATCCTTATCTTCCACATCCATAATATTGTCCGTTGAACCTTAGTTAAATGTAGTTTATTGTACTCAATCCACTTTTTTCTATTTTTTTCAAAATGTAGTCAATATTTTTTCCAACATAGATTGTAGTTTAATGTAGTATAAATGTAGTAATTTTGTAGATACCCTTAAAAACAATACAACTTTATACAATATTAAAAGTGATTTGTAGTTTTTTGTAGGAATTTTATAGATGAATAGAAAATTTTGTAGTCTACATTTTTTTCAACATAGATCGTAGTTTAATTGTAGTATAAATGTAGTACTTTTGTAGATACCCTTAAAAACAATACAACTTTATACAATATTAAAACTGATTTTTTGGTGTATTTTCAACCATAGGACACTGTGAGATCTGGGAAATGTAATAGTGTAGCTGAGATGACTGAAGAAAAGCATTAGTTGCGCAACAGAGGATGTTCGCTGAGGCACGTGCAAGGATGAATGGCGGTGTAACTTATACTGAAGAAAAGCATTAGCCTGCGCAACATGTGGAAGAATTTGTGTTTAAATTTGAATTTAAGGTCACTAAATCAATTAGGATATTTTTTTCCTGATTTTTAGCGCGCCATATTAGGAAGATTTAGCTACTATTAATTACTAATTAATGAATGGTATAAAAATTGTAGAAAAACAGTGCACAAGACGGGTAATTTACCAAATATGCACATTTTTTGTAATAATATTTCATATATGATATAGATAGGAAAAATCCCATTTATCAATTCCCCATTAGAGATCGGTCCATATCAAACAAAAAATGTGAAACGTATATCCTTGGATTTTCCAGGTAGGGGCCCAACCCAATAAGGCTGCCCTTACTAACTCATCCTTGGATTTATAGTTCATCTATCGTTCCCTCCCAAACCCAAGGCCAATATTTGATGAGTAGTAATCAGGGTGTTTCAACATGATTAGGGGCGATTTAAGATGGTTAGTGGCCTAAAGTTAATTTTTAATTTGGGGCCTTTTAGAAAGAAAAAAAGATAATTCATCGATCTTTTTATGGAAGTCTATTTTTCTAAGTTTTTAAGATTTAAAATTATTAATAATTTTTTTATAAATAATTTAATCTCTCCTAAAATATTGTTGATCTTAGATAATAGAACCAGATTGAAGATATTGATAACTTGATATTGAAATAATTTTTGATGTTCTAATATACATGTTGAAACGCTTGAAACCTGAAGGGAAAAAAAGGAAGAATACGAATATAATTTTATTCAACGGTACTCTTCAACCCAGACCCCACTTGGGATTATACTGGGTTGTTGTTGTTGTTGTTGGTACTCTTCAACTCTTGTTAATTATAGAAAAAAATAAACTTCTTTTCTTTCAACACAGAATAATATAACTTTTAATTGGAGAAAGAGAATCACTACCCCAAACCCTTATCGCAGAACATTAAAATTTTCATTATTTAAATTTTACTATTAACGTAATTAGTAAAGTACCTATATTATTATTCACCTTTCACATTAACAAAATACGTGTAATAAACTTTTAAAATCCATTTTTTGGTATCTTCAATAGTCCAAATCTATTTTTTTTATCTTTACCTTTTATAAAATATTTTACTTTTTATTTTAAAATACCTAATATATTTAGACCCTACCTCTAAAGATTATTGTGAGATGCATATGATAACCTTACCTTAATTAGATATATAGTGTGCGAGTCCTGTGGCTAAACAAATCTTGTTAAAATGTATTATCTTTTTTACTAGGTCTTACGTAAATCTAAATTAGTTGAAAGCTCAATATAAATACAAGTAGAAAACAAAAAGAAAAATGTAGAGCTTCTGAATTTGAGAGCCTAAAGCCTTCACTTTAGTGGGACCCTCTGGCCTCCCCGAAATATTATTAATATAAGCCAGCGATATCAATGAGTGTTTTTCTAATTGTCTTTTCCCTCTAGTTTCACTTTAATTTCCTCGTGGAATAGAAACAAATAAATTACTAAAAGTTGTTAAAAATTGAAGTCAAATAATTTTAAGCATTTAACAATAGGAAGAGTATTAGGAGGAGGATGACATGGTGAAAAAGAGATTGTATTAGATGCACCTTAGACAAGTACAACAATCCTAGAACATTTGCAAAATCTAAATATCTAACATGATATTCAGGACAAATTATTCAGAGAAAATTTGATGCATTATCCCTTTGGATTAAAGTTACATGCCAGAATGCCGCTGTCTAGAAATGTAGTAGGCATTTCTGTAGGTATGGACTATGGATATATTATTGACATTGATCATTGAAAACAATTAGTATAACTATATGATTAGCAAGGTGTGAATCCACTTACTGATTAGAATATTTAGAGTGTCAGTGGCAGCACATGTGAGTTCGTAGAAAATCAAGGTGTGAACTGTGAACGAACACATTGACTGTTCGTCGTCATTAAAAATAGACAGTTGTTTAGCTGTCGTCTGTCATGACTAGCAGTTTTCTGTTGGCTCTGAATTGCGAAAACAATTAACTAGCCTCTCCTACGTCTTCCATGCATTCGGTTTTTACATTCATGGTCAGAAATTAAACAACGTGTGGTGGTGTTTCAGACATTATTTTTCAATACTTTAAACCATCGAGGCAACAATTTCCACGTGCTTTTACCGCTATTTATCCCTGTTTGACTTGAAAGTTAACGAATACTTTGCAAGCAAATATAATCAAAAAATAGATCAACGGTAAATCGTAATCGAAAATAATGAAACCTAGAAATGTGTGTTGTTTTATTGATTTGGATGTATTGAGTGTTTTACAGAGTAAAAAGGTACAGAGAAAAAGGAATAGAGAGAGAGAGCTTGTATTAGAAAAATATCTGATCCCTTACAACATTGGGATCCTCCTTTATATAACAGGAGGACCTCCTCGAAATAATAAAAGAAATATAAAGATAGGCCATGCGTCCTCGAGGGGACGACGAGACTTATGAACGCACTTTCGCTCCAACATTCTGGGGGCGTACCCTTACTACGACCATTGTTTAGTCATGGGTCGTTGCTACAGCAAGGGGCGAAGTTTGACCCTATACAATTAGTCCCTCCATTCGTTGGTGACGTAACGAAGTGTGTCGTCGATGGACGGATCCACGAACCACGTGCTGAGAAAATTTGGCCATGTTTGGAGATGACGATGTAAAGAGGCGACCATTTGAATCTGTTGATATATTGCCGTGCAAATCCTTTTCTGAAATGACGTTACCATATGCGTGTGTCATCATTACGCATGTTCCCGAGGAGATACAAAAGTTGTTCTGATGCTTGGTTTCCCGCGCCTGTTAGGGTTTTGCCTCTTCGATTTCAATGCTATCCGACCCTATAAATAGGGAATGGGTTCAATTTTGACCTTACTTTAGATCATTTGTAGAAAGTTTTCCGACTATTTCAAGAGAGCGCTTTCTCTTCACGAGAACCCACAACTTTTGTGAAAGTACATTCGTGGATGTGTAATACATTGCTCCTCACTCGAGAATCATGACGAAATCTAAATGTGGTAACACTTCAGGAGATCGTACTAACAAATCTACCGACATACCGCCTCCATCCGGTGGTAATAAATGGGAGAAAGAGAAGGATCTCACCCCTCTCACCGTAAATAATGTACTCCCAAAACAACTCCTTGTTAGGAGGTATTTTCAAAGAGATTCTCCTGAATAGCCTTGGGAGAAGTCTGAGTTAAAACAAGCCGATTTGGACTTTTTTCGTACTTCATATGATATACCCGCTCATGAAGAGATGGTTCTGGCGGGGGAAGACTAAGCGAACACCCATACGTCGGGGTACTGTATATTCTACGAATACCCCTTTTTGATCAGCTATGGTCTCCCCCTTCTTTTATTGGCGGAAGAACTCTGTCGTTTCTGTAATATATGTCCTACCCAACTTACTCCGTATACCCTAAATGTGTGTGGGGTAGTATCTACGTACGTAGAGTTAGCTGGGTTGGAGGTCTCCATCCACCACCTTTTGCAGCTATTCGGCGCCAGCTACCTAAGGGGTTGTATTGGGAAAAATTTGAATTTGTATTAAAAGTGACGTGGTATGACACATAGATTGGTTAAATGGTCAAAGCGTAGCAATTGAGGAAAAGGCACAAATGATGACATATACGGAAAGAGGAAGTTAAACAGGCACGAAAAGCAGTTTAGGCATGATACTCGTATCAATTCAAGATATTTAATGCCAACAGATTGAAGGGAAATAAAGACATGGATTTGAAGATAAAAAGGAGTCCAAATTATGTATTAAATACTTGATACGTTAGAAAATTGGTATTTAATAGGAATGATTGTGTAATGGCATAATTAATGTCATTTATTTCTCATCATTGACTCATTAAAGCTTAAGCATTCATTTATTTACCTAGAATCAGCTATAAAAGGGAGAAGTCCCATCATTTGTAAGGAGACGAAAAATCATTGGCATTCTACTGAAATACAACATTGTTTATTGCTTTATTCTTATTATGAGAAAGCTTATTATTTTTTGGTCTCTTGATTATGAGTAATCCAATTTTTCATCTTAAATTCTAGTTTTGCTCAAAATACTACTTTTTGGTTAAACAAATTGGTTTCGTTGCCGGAAATCTGATAATCTATTTCTTTTTTACATTCTACTAATTGTTATCATCATGGAAAACAACAACAACAACAACAACAACAATGTTGATGAAAATCAAATCCATCAGAATCTATGGGATATGCACGATGTTAACATAGTTCCTTCCCCTTAAACTTCTCCACGTCAATCTCGTGAAGGTACTCCTACACCAGTATCACATGCTGATGAACAAGAGCAATCAGAACACGTTGATGGACCAGAGGAAGCCCGACAAAGAATAATTGATGCAACGGTTAGCCAAGCTCTTCAAGCATTAGTTTGCCGATTACCTATTGCACTGCCCACACCTTCGCCCAATAATAACACACTGGAGAATCCTCTTTCTGGCCTTGTTAACTCAAACGAAGAAATCCCCAGTGAACCTCGAGAAGTGGATCCAGGTAACACAAATAATTCATATTTACAAAATTTGGTACTAACTTTGTAGGCACAACTTAAAGAACGAAACGAGCACATCGAGAAAATACCTGGTGTTTCCCAAATAATCAAAGGAGTAGATGCGGATAAATACTCATAACAACCTTGAAAACCAAGTGTTGCTCCCCTTCCATTCCCTAAAATGTCTGATATTTCAAAATATGACTGCACAACCTATCCACGTGACCATGTTACAACATTTACTACATGAGTCAAAGGAAATGATTTAACCAAGCAGGAGATTGAGTCTGTGTTGGTCAAGAAATTTGGAGAAACACTCACCAAGGGTGCACTAACTTGGTATTCTATTTTACCTGAAAACTCTATAAACTCTTTTGTTGAGCTTACAGATTCTTTCATTAAGGCGCACTGAGAAGCACAAAAGGTTGAGAAAAGAATGGAGGATATCTTTAAAATCAAACAAGGGGACACAGAGTTGCTCAGAGATTTTGTTGATAGGTTCCAACGCGAACGAATGACTTTACCCCGTGTGCCAGATAATTGGGCTACAATAGCTTTTGCGAGCAACTTAAATGATAAAAGTTTTGAAGACACGAGAAGACTCAAAGAGGCCTTTGAGAATTCCCTGCAACTACATGGAATGATGTGTATAACAGATAAAGTAGGAAGTTGAGAATTGAAACTAATATCGTGCCTCGATTTCAACATGAAAAAAGAAGCGATTCAAGGAGATCCAAAACTAAAAAAGATCATGTAAAAATAGGTACGATCCTTATACGGGCTCGGCAGGAAAAGATTCACGAACAAAACAAGAAAATCAACGATATGATCAAAACTCAAGAAGCAGGGAATCCAACTCTTCTTGGTTCACGAATGATCGAAACACACAGGAGTCACGAGATGATGATGGAAGTTTGAAAGCAAGATTCGGTGGATATAATTTCAATGTCACCACCTCTGAGCTCGTAGCTATTTTGAGGAGTATTGGAGATAAGGTACGATGGCCGAAGGAGATGCGATCAAATCCAAACAAACGCAATCCAGATCATTGGTGCGAATTTCATATGATCACGGGTAAAGACTTCATAATGTAGATTCTTACAAAGTGAGGTGGATCATTTATTAAAACAAGGATATTTCACTGAGTTATTTAGTGAGAAAGGAAAGCAAGCATACATAAAAAAAGGCAAGAGCCACCAAAGCCCCTATCACCCACGAGAACCGTGAATGTTATAAGCGGGGGGAGAAGATATTTATGGAGTAACATATACAGCTTCGAATAAAGTTTACAAAGTCACAATCACGCACGGGAAACATGTGCGTAAAACCTTAGAGGATGAATTGATCACTTTTGATGATGCAGACACAGAAGGAGTGATCACTCCCAACAATGATGCACTGGTAATATCTTTACTCGTACATGATACTAATGTAAAAAGAATTTTGATTGATCCAGGAAGTTCAGCAAATATCATCCTTTTAAGGGTGCTACGAGAGATGCAAGAGGAAGATAAGATGATTCCAAAGGCACATACTTTATCAGTATTCGTTAATTCCAGTGTAGTAACTAAATGAGAGGTAATTCTAACAACTTTTGCAGAGGGTGTTGTGAAAGATACTAAATTTCAGGTAGTAGATATGAAGATGGCATATAATATAATCATGGGAAGATCATGAATTCACGATATGGACGCTATCACATCAACTCTACATCAAGTTATGAAATTCCCGTCACCATGGGGAATCTGTCAAATTCGTGGAGAACAACATACCGTTAGGAGTATTAATATTGTAGTAGATGAAAATATATACCAAACCACAACTGAACAAGGAAAGACATATTTAGATTCAAGACCTGATATAATTCAAGAACATGAAGAAGATGATAACATTAAAACAATAATTGAGGAGCTCGATCCTGTGATATTATTTGAACAATGGCCTTAACGAAAGCTTTATGTAGGAATCAGCTTAATCTCAGACGTGCGAGGTATGTTAATCGAATTTTTAAAAGCTAAACGCAGATTTTTTTGCTTGGTCAAATGCTAATATGACAGGAATGCCACCGAATGTGATGACTCACAAATTAAATGAACACCCATCTTGCACACCCGTGAAACAAAAGAAAAGAAAGCAAGGAGCTTTCAAAAACCCGGTGATTCAAGAAGAGGTCCAAAAGCTATTAAAAATCGGGTCAATACGTGAGGTAAAGTATCCCGATTGGTTGGCTAACACGGTTGTTGGACCTAAGAAAAATGGTAAGTGGCGGGTTTATGTAGATTATACTGATATCAACAAAGCCTGCCCAAAAGATTTTTTCCTTTACCTCATATAGATCACTTAATTGATGCAACTGCAGGTCATGAGCTTTTAAGTTTTTTAGATGCATATTTTGGGTATAACCAAATAAAAATGGACCCAATGATGAAGAAAAAACTTCTTTCATCACAGACAGGGGGACTTACTGTTATAAAGTAATGCCATTTGGTCTCAAAAATGCTGGAGCAACCTATCAAAGGTTAGTGACCAAAATGTTCCAAGAACATTTAGGAAAAACTATGGAAGTATGTATAGACGATATGCTCGTTAAAACCCATCATTCTAATGATCATATTTCTCATTTATTTGTTACATTTGAAATATTGCAAAAATTTAATATGAACCTTAACCCAAAAAAATGCGCATTTGGAGTTGCTTTAGGTAAATTTTTGGGTTTTCTTGTTCCTAACCATGGCATTGAAGTGAATCCTTCTCAGATCAAAGCAATAGAAGAAATTCTTGATATCCTTATAAGTAAGAAAGAGGTTCAGAGATTAACATGAAGAATTGCTTTGGAAAGATTTATTTCTAAATCTTCGGAGAAGTGCTTTAAATTTTTCTCTGCACTCAAAACACAAGACCATTTTAAATGGAGCGAAGATTATTAATAGACTCTCAGAAATTTCAAAGCTTATTTGTCAAAGCCACCATTGTTAGCAAAACCAAAGGAGGGTGAAAAGCTACGCATCTATTTGGTTGTATCGGAAGTTGCGGTAAGTACTGTCTTAGTTCGAGAGGACCAAGGTAAACAATCTCATATCTATTATGTAAATAAATTTCTGTTAGATACTGAGACACGTTATCCGCAAATAGAAAAATTAGCTTTAACTTTGATCCCGGCATCTAGAAAATTGAGACCTTATTTCCAATTCCATCCCATTGTTGTGGTTACTGCTTTTCCATTACGAAGCATTTTTCATAAACTTGAGTTATCAGGAAGGTTAGAAAAATGGGCTATAGAATTAAGCAAATATGAAATCAGTTATCAACCTAGAACTGCAATAAAATCTCAATCATTAGCTGATTTCAGTCAAGGAATGCATTTAGAAGCAGAACAAGAGTTGCAAGTTTTCAATGGCGTGAACCCAGGGACTTGGAATTTATTTGTAGACTGTTCATCTAATGTAAAAGGTGCAGGCCTAGTGATAGTTCTCGTACCTCCTGCATGAGAAACTATTAGACAAACTATAAAATGTCATTCTATAACTAACAATGAAGTAGAGTATGAGGCTGTAATTGTAGGTTTAGAATTGGCACGGAAACTTGGCATAACCCAGACTATAATCAAGAGCGATTCTCAACTTACCGTTAATCAAATACTGGGGACTTTTACATCCAAGGAAACTTGAATGCAAGAATATTTGGAAAAGGTACGGGAATTTGTAAAACAATTCCAAACTTGGAAGATAATGCAGATCCCAAGAGATGAAAATGCAGAAGCAGATGCTTTATCTGATCTCGCGTCTGCAGCGGGCATAGCAAATGATGAACATGCTTCGGTTGTACATCTATTTCATTCCATCCTCGAACCTGACAACAACGAGGTAAATTTTAATCACTTAACGTGGGATTGGATAAACAAAATTGTTGCTTTTTTACAGCATGGATTCGTACCTGTTGACAAAGTAAAGGCACACAGATTTCGCAAGAAAGCTACTCGTTAATGTTTGCATCAAGGGAATCTTTATCAAAATATGTTGAGAGGCTTTAGCAAGATATCTCGGGCCTTCTCAAATAGAGTATGTGATGCGGGAAATACATGAAGGACATTATGGAAATCGCGCTGGTGGGATATCGTTAGTAAAAACATTGATTCGAGCAGGGTATTATTGGCCTAAGATGGAAAAGAAGCTAACGATTTCGTATCTAAATGTGATAAATGTCAAAGATATGGCAATAAAATGCATAGACTAGCTGAGTTGCCCCACCTTATCATAGCCCCGTGGCCCTTTATGAAATGGAAAATGGATATCGTAGGTCCATTGCCATAAGCAAAAGGCCAGGTAAATTTTTAACTTGTACTCACATATTACTTTACTGAATGGGTAGAAGCTGGTACATTTAAACTGGTGCGGGAGAAAGAAGTTAAAGACTACATTTGGAGAAACATAATATGCTGTTTTGGAGTACCAAAAGAAATCGTTTGTGATACTGGACAACAATTCATAGGGGCCCAAATCATAGAATTTTTTGAAAGTTGGCAGATTAAAAGAATAACGTCTACACCATATCATCCAGTGGGAAATGGACAAGTTGAGTCCATGAATAAGGTCATCATCAACAACTTGAAGAAAAGACTGCAGGCTTCAAAAGGTAATTGGCCCAAGGAATTACCTGGGGTATTATGGGCTTATCGTACAACGACAAAAACAAGCACGAGAGAAACTCCATTTTCAATGGTTTATGGTGCTGAGGCTCTAATTCCAGTAGAAATAGGAGAGTACAATGTACGTTCAAGCAACGGAAGATTCGAACAATGAAGAGTTACGGGTGAACCTCTATTTGCTTGAAGGGAGAAGAGAAGTGGCATTAATAAGGATGGCACCTCTAAAGCAAGTAATTGAACGATACTACAACAGGAAAGCATGCCCCAGGCTCTTCAAAACTGGGGACTTTGTACTCAAAAAGGTGTTCCAATCCACAAAGGATGCTAACTCTGGGAAGTTAAGTCCAACGTGGGAGGGACCCTACAAAATTCGTGACAATGCAGGGAAGGGAGCATACGAGTTGGAGACAATGGATGGAAAGGTCCTACCTTCACATTGGAATGTTGTCCATCTAAAGAGATATTACTTCTAAGGGAATAATCACAATCAGGTATCCCCATTTAATTTTTTCTTTTGATTTATTAAGATTTTACTAACGATTTTAGATGCCCATTTGAAGCTTTTGGATCGATTGGCTCAGTGACATCTATACCCCAAGCAACGAATGGCCACGATGCTAACATAGGGTGCAGTTATGTAGGTGGAGCATGAATTATGTCACCGTGCACCTGACACTGATGATATTTTCAGACAAAACTAAAGCAGTCTTTTTCCATTGTCATCCAGTAATAGCTTGCTCGAAGGATTTTCTTTGCCAGGACGTATCCATTCATGTGGGGTCCACACACTCCTATGTGAACTTCATGCATGATTCTTCCAGCTCTTCGACATCCACACATCTTAACAAGTTGAGATATTGAGTCTTTTTGTACAAGATCTCGCCGCTCAAGAAGAAACTGCTGGCAAGCCTTCTAATGGTTCTCTTTTGGTCTCCATTGGACTGCTCGGGATATTCTTTCATTTTCAAAATCTCTTGATATCATGATACCATGGCTGAACATTTAGTTCCACCTCAACCGTATTGCAGTAACCATGCCTTTCTCGGATTTGGATTTCCAACGGGTGAATGTGGACATCTCCAGGATATGGCAATTGTCGATGCCCCATTTTTTCTCTCTATAGAGCGAGATCGAGTTTAAAACATTTGGGAAGACAACTCTATTCCCGTTTGGGAATTGAGTTTTTGGGATTTAAGAGTCTCTACCTAATGATTAAGTGCATTAGGACGCTAAGGGTTTTGAATTTGAATATCAGAGTTCGGGAAAGAGCTAGACATTATCGCGAGAGAAAGGTGTTAGGCACCCCTCAAGATCCACTAGTGTGGTTCCCGGCTATGCTATGTTGTGACTTTAAATCCAAACAACAAGTAGACAAACAAGAATTACAAATATAAAAAGAGATTTTCACATAATGGTTGCAAGGAATTAAGGAAGTTAAAGAAACTGAATTTTGATACAGGAAGCAGTTTTAAAATCTTGAATAAAAGAGTTAAAAGAGAAATTTTTACATAGTTGCCGCAAGTTAAAAGCAGTTTGAAATCTAAACTTTGGCAAAAGATAAAATGGACAAATAAGGGAAGGGATCCTAGGTTTATAAATAATATGGATCACCCCACACAATATCCGGTAATCGTTTATACACGTAGTGTTATCGCGTGGTCATCATATTCATATCTACCCTTTCCCACGCCATTAAGGTATTAAGCGCGAAATGGTATCGTTACCTATAGCATGCTATTACCCGTCCCAATCCTATAAGTCCCGGAGGCATTTGCGACTTCTATTCCTATCAAAGGAAGGAATTTTTGGGCTTTTTTCAGGAGTTTAGAAAGGTAAAAATTCTAATGCGTCAAACAAAACATGTAGGACAGTTGTGGGGTACACATAACAATTAAAAGCTCAAATAAGCCTTCTCAGAATCACAGAAATCATGTAGTTTAGCATGCCTTACATATACTGATTAGGTCCAAATTAAACTTAACGTTAGGCGGGATGGTTCATAACATATTTTCAGACAAGAAAGTCCGCATTAGGCTCGCCTGGTTGTAACTGATCGAAGACTGATGGAGTTAATTAAATACTTACTAGTTTGCCTAAGTGATAACCTATAGGCATGGCATTTACTAGTTTCAGAAATAAAGAAGTAAACCGATTATAGAAAGTTGCCAGTTTTAATAGAATGATAAGAGTTTTGCAGTTGGTTACTACTAACAGACTAATCTTAAAACGAGTGATTCAGATTTGGTTGATAGTTCCTATAGGCATGCTTTCTAGCATCATTAATTTTAAACACATTTTACAGGCGTAACAGGAGTGCAGAAATCTTATGAGCATGGTAGCTAGGTTGAAATTGATTATTATTTGACCTATAACTAGTTGCCTAATGATAGATACAAAAATGTAGAATCTTAAAGACATGGTCTCTATACGCAGAATTCTTATGAGCAGGATATCTATATGATATACAAAGTTCTTACAAGCATGGTTTTTACATATGATAGAGCAGAATTCCTATGAGCATCATTTCTATATATGAAAGTGTAAAATTCTTATGAGCATGTGTGACGACCCAAAGGGTCATCACTTGTTTTATTAATCATTCCGAGCTTTTGAGGTCTTGAAAACCTCATTTATAGTTGCCTCGATTTGCGTGCACAGTCCGGGCACAAAGCTGGAAAAGATTTATGTTGAAATATGTGAAATATGTGAAAAAGTTGAAGAATTTTGATATTAATATTGATATGGTTGACTTTGGTCAACATTTTTGGTAAACGGACCCGGATCCGTGATTTAACTGTCTCAGAAAATCCGTAGAAAAATATGGAACTTGGGCATATGCCCGGAATTAAAATCCGAGGTCTAGAACCCCGGTAAAAGAATTTTTCTGTTAAATTGTTTTCTAAAAATGTTTAAGGAAAATGAAACTGAATTATTATTAAAAAGTACTGGTATCGGGCTCGTATTTTGTTTCCGACGCCCGGTACAAGTCATATATATTGGTTAAGCGCTTCCTGTAAAGTTTGGTTGAAAACGGACGTCGTTTGACGTGTTTTGGCTTTAAATTGGAAAGTTTGGAAATTATGAAAATTTGAAAGGATTCTTGAGTTTTAAGGCTCAATTCATGAATTTTGATGTTATTTTAGCGATTTGATCGCGCGAGCAAGTTCGTATGATGTTTTTAAGTTAGTGTGCATATTTGGCTTGGAGCCCCGAGGGCTCGGGAGTGTTTCGGAGGTGGTTCGGGGTGGTTTTAGACTAGGAAAAACTGCAAAAAATCTGCAGCAGACATTCCTTCTTCGCGTTCGCGTCCACCCGGTCGCGTTCGCGAAGGCATCTCCTTTCCCTTCATCGCGTTCGCGACCATAGGATCGCGTTCGCGTACAACAAATTTTGACCCAGCCATTTTCCTCTATGCGTTCGCGTGCAGGCTCCCGCGTTCGCGGAGCCTGGCCTGCCTCCTCTACGCGTTCGCGTAAGGTGCCACGCGTTCGCGTAGGCCAATTTGTAAACCCAGATTTTTATTCTTCGCGTTCGCGACTATGTCCACGCGAACGCGATGCCCATTTTTGCCCAACCCTTCGCGAACGCGACACTATCCACGCGAACGCGAAGGGCAAACTTTTGCCCAGTCATTTTAATCCCAAAACAGAATAGAAACGGGATAACAAATCCCATTTCTGTTCAACCCCCTTCTTCACAGCCCCTTGGACGATTTTTGAGCTATTCTTCACCAAACTTCTTGGGTAAGTGATTCTTAACTCGTTTTCTTCATTTTCCATCAATATTATTTGAATTCCTAAGCCTAAATAGGTGTAAATGGGTAGAAAAATTGAGAATTTAGTATAGTAAGGGTTTTCAATGAATTTGCGATCTAGACTTCGTTTTGGAGTCGAACTTAAGAACAAATTGTATATTTGAACTCATGGAAGATTGGGTGAACTTATTTTGGTTCGAAACTTGAGTTTCGACTATGTGGGCCCGGGGCGGGGTTGATTTTTACTATTCCGGGCAGAATGTTGTAAAAATCATATTTAGCAATATGAACTAGTTTGTTAAGTAGAATTGATGATATTGAATCAATTGTGTATAGATACGATTGGATTGGAGTCAAATTCGAAAGGAAAAGGCATTGCTACGGATTGAATCGTTCGTAAACTATCGAGGTAAGTGTTTGTTCTATCCTAGTTTGTAGGAATATTAATTTAGTTATGAATAAATTGTTGAATAAGAGTTATTGGTGTTATACCGGTAATGAAGGTAAATTGTTGAAATTATTATAAATTATTGGTTTAAAACCGGTAATTATACATATTGTTGATATAGAGATTATTGGCTAAATGCCGATAATATATATATTTTATAAATTGGGATCGTGTGGTACGCCGACCACAAAGTGACTTAAAATCTTGGCATTGGCCATAGTTGCCGGTAGCCGATTGATATATTTGGGAGCGGGTGGTACGCCTACCACAAGATATGATTATTGATATATTTGGGAGCGGGTGGTACGCCTACCACAAGATATAATTACCGATATATTGGGAGCGGGTGGTACGCCTACCACAAGATATAATTACTGATATAGTTGGCAGCGGGTGGTACGCCTACCACAAGATATAATTACTGTGATAGTTGGGAGCGGGTGGTACGCCTACCACGAGATATGAAACGAGAGAGGAATTGAGACATGAAATTGAGACATGAAAGTAAGATTATTTTGGATATCTTGAGTTATTGAATATTATTTCAGAGCAGAGTATTTCTTTATAAATGCATTATATATATATATCTATATTGCAACTGTACAGGTTTAGGTGGGTGACTGGCCTTAGCCTTGTCACTAGTTCGCCGGGATAGGCCAGGCACTTACCAGCACATGGGGTCGGTTGTGCTGATACTACACTCTGCGCTCTTTTTGCGCAGATACAGGTTACGGACAGCAGTAGCGGCGTAGCGACTTGTGGATTTTTCGACTACTGAGACTACGAGGTAGCCTTGCAGGCGTCCGCAGGACCCGTCGTCTCTTCTATCTATGCTTTTCATTCTGTTATCTCATGTAATCGAGATAAACAGCTTGTATTTTCTTTCAAACAATTATGTGTATTATTCTTAGAAGTTCGTGAGTATTGTGACACCAATCTTGGGTAGTGTATCGGATTTGGATTTTCTTTATCATATTTGACTAAGTCTTCCGCTAATTTTGATTATTCCGCTGTAATTTTTATGTTGTTAATAAGAAATTGGTAATTAATGGAGATGTAATTAATATTTGGCTTGCCTAGCTTCCATTTAGTAGGCGCCATCATGACCCCGATGGTGGGAAATCCGGGTCGTGACAAGTTGGTATCAGAGCACTAGGTTGCACAGGTCTCACAACTCACGAACAACCTTAGTAGAGTCTGAAGGATCGGTACGGAGACGTCTGTATTTATCCTCTAGAGGCTACAGAGTTAGGAAAATATTCTCTTTATTCTTTCCAGTCGTGCGACTTGATCTTTTGAATGTTAATTGAACTTCTACTCTGTTCTTCCGCAGATGGTAAGGACACGTGCATCCTCATCTACTGACCAGCAGCCCGAGGTCCCAGCAGCGGCAGCTCCTGCTAGGGGTAGAGGCCGAGGTCGAGGCCGTCCTAGAGGACAAGGTAGGGGCAGAGCTCAGCCCCGAGCAGCAGCACGAGTGGCAGAACCTCATGTTCATATCGAGGAGGAAGTTCCAACCCCAGCAGCTCCAGTAGGCCCAGCTCAGGTCCCAGGAGGAGCTGTGTTTTCACCGGATCTAGAGGATGCTTTGGTCCGTATAGCAGGTTTTATGGATCATATTACCAGAGCAGGCTTATTACCGGTGGCACCAGCCACTTCTCAGGCCGGAGGAGGTAATCAGACTCTTGCTACGCGCACTCCGGAGCCAGTAATTCCCCAGGCTCAGGATCCTGTGATTCAGCCAGTTGAGGCAGTTCGGCCTATTATTGCGACTCCGTCTAATGATGGTGCAGCCATGTCTGCTGATGCGTTGTGGAGATTGGACAGGTTTACCAAGCTGTTCACTACCACATTCAGTGGCACTCCTTCAGAGGATCCACGGGACTTCCTATACAGCTGCCACGAAGTTCTCCGTACTATGGGTATTGTGGAGACAAATGGTGTGGATTTTGCTACTTTTCGGTTATCTGGTTCCGCCAAGACTTGGTGGAGAGATTATTGTCTAACCAGGCCAGCGGGATCGTCATCTTTGACTTGGGAGCAGTTTGCAGAATTATTCTTGGAGAAGTTCCTTCCAGCAACTCAGCGGGAGTTTATGCGCAGACAATTTGAGCGTCTTCATCAGGGTTTTATGTCTGTCACACAGTACGAGACTAGGTTCGTGGACCTGGCTCGTCATGCTGTTATCATACTTCCCACAGAGCGGGAGAGAGTGAGGAGGTTTATTGATGGCTTGAATCGGCCAATTCGGCTACAGATGGCTATGGGTGCAGGAACTGAAATCACTTTTCAGGAGGCGGCTAATGCAGCCCGCCGGATAGAGATGGCTCTGTCACAGGGAGCGAGACATGGATCAGATAAGAGATCTCGTAATTCGGGTAGATTCAGTGGTACCTCGTCCGGAGATAGAGATTTTTATGATAGAGGCCATCCTCCTAGGCCTTATCAGTCAGCTCTTCAGGTTTCTCATGATGCTTCAGGTGATCGTAATTCTCAGCCACGCTACTCTGATCAGCAGCCTATCAGTGCACCACCACTTCGCTATTTTTAGCAGCCGAGGGCTTGTTTTACGTGCGGTGATCTTAGGCACATTGCAAGGTATTGCCCTCGAGCTTCCGACAAATTTCAGCAGCAGGGTTCTCGTGCTATGGTTCAGGCCCCAGTTCCCCCACAGCCTGCCCAGCCAGCTAGAGGCGGGGGTAGAGGACATAGAAGTGGAGGCAAAGGTCATAGAGGTGGATCTCAGACCAATAGAGGTAGAGACCAGCCAGCGGCTGATCGTCCTAGAGATACTGCTCAGGGTGGTGGGGCACATCCCCGATGTTATGCACTTCCTGCCAGACTAGAGGCTGAGTGTTAGATGCAGTCATTACGAGTATTATTTTGGTTTGTGATAGAAAGGCATCAGCATTATTTGACCCTGGGTCTACATATTCGTACGTGTCCTTCCTATTTTGCACCATACTTGGTTCAGCCCAGTGATCCACTGAGTGTTCCTGTTCATGTGTCTACACCAGTAGGCGATTCTATCGTGGTTGATCGAGTTCATCGGTCATGTATTATAGTAATTGAGGGTCTCGAGACCCGTGCTGATTTATTACTCCTAAATATGGTGGACTTTGATATTATACTAGGCATGGACTGGCTATCTCCATATCATGCTATTTTAGATTGCCATGCCAAGACTGTGACTTTAGCTCTGCCGAATTTGCCTCGTATAGAGTGGAAAGGAATTTCAGGTCATACTAGCCGTAATGTTATTTCTTATGTTAAAGCTCAGTGTATGGTTGGAAAGGGATGCTTGGCTTATTTGGCCTATGTCCGTGATTCTAGTGCTGAGGTTCCTTCTATTGACTCTGTGCCTGTGGTTCGCGAATTTCCTGAAGTATTTCCTTCAGACTTGCCAGGTATGCCGCCCGATAGGGACATTGATTTTTGCATTGATTTGGCTCCAGGCACTCGGCCCATTTCCATTCCCCCATACCGTATGGCTCCGCCAGAGTTAAAAGAATTGAAGGAACAGTTGCAGGATTTACTTGAAAAGGGTTTCATTAGGCCCGGTGTTTCGCCGTGGGGTGCACCTGTATTATTTGTAAAGAAGAAAGATGGTTCGATGAGAATGTGCATTGACTATCGATAGTTAAACAAGGTGACTATCAAAAATAAATATCCACTTCCGCGAATTGATGATTTATTTGACCAGCTTCAGGGTACCAAGGTATTTTCAAAGATAGATTTGAGATCTGGCTATCATCAGCTGAAGATTAGGGCATCTGATGTCCCTAAAACCGCGTTCCGCACTCGGTATGGACATTATGAATTTCTGGTCATGTCTTTTGGGTTGACAAATGCTCCAGCAGCTTTTATGGAATTAATGAATCGGGTGTTCCGGACTTATTTAGACTTGTTTGTAATAGTCTTCATTGATGACATATTAATATATTCCCGCAGTCAGGAGGAGCATGCGCAACTCAGAGTGGCCTTACAGACTCTGAGAGATAGCCAGCTATATGCAAAATTTTCAAAGTGTGAATTTTGGCTAAGTTCGGTTGCATTCCTGGGTCATATTGTGACGGCAGCAGGTATTCAGGTTGATCCGAAGAAAATTGAGGCAGTCAAGAGCTGGCCTAGACCGACATCAGCCACGGATATTCGGAGTTTCTTGGGGTTAGCGGGTTATTATCGCCGATTCGTAGAAGGATTTTCGTCTATTGCAACCCCACTGACCAGATTGACCCAGAAGGGTGTTCAATTTGAATGGTCCGATGAATGTGAGACGAGCTTTCAAAAGCTCAAGACAACCTTGACCACAGCACCGGTATTGGTTTTACCCACAGGTACGGGACCTTATACTGTTTATTGTGATGCTTCCCGTATTGGGCTTGGTGCAGTGTTAATGCAGGATGGCAAGATTATTGCCTATGCTTCGAGGCAGTTGAAGATTCATGAGAAGAACTATCCGGTGCATGATCTAGAATTGGCGGCGATTATTCACGCATTGAAGATCTGGAGGCATTATTTGTATGGTGTAGCATGTGAAGTATACACCGATCATAAGAGTCTTCAGTATTTGTTTAAGCAGAAAGAGTTGAATATGAGGGAGAGAAGGTGGCTAGAGTTGCTAAAAGACTATGATGTTACTATTTTATATCACCCAGGTAAGGCCAGTGTGGTGGCCGATGCATTGAGTAGAAAGTCTGCCAGCATGGGTAGTCTTGCATATATTCCGGTCAGTCAGAGACCATTAGCTCTAGATGTCCAGGCCTTAGCCAACCGGTTCGTGAGATTGGACATTTCTGAGCCTAGAAGAGTGTTAGCCTGCACGGTCGCTCGTTCTTCTTTATTAGAGTGTATCCGTGAGAGGCAATTTGATGATCCTCATTTGCGTGAGTTGAGAGATACAGTACAGCGGGGAGGTGCCACACAGGTAAATCTAGATGATGATGGGATATTGAAATTGCGGGGTCGAGTTTGTGTGCCCAATGTCGAAGGGATTCGAGAGTTAATCTTGGCGGAGGCCTACAGTTCGCGGTATTCTATTCACCCGAGCGCCGCGAAGATGTACCGGGACTTACGACAGCACTATTGGTGGCGCAGAATGAAGAAAGATATCGTTGCGTATGTCGTTCGGTGTCTAAATTGTCAGTAGGTGAAATATGAGCACCAGAGACCTGGTGGTGTATTCCGGAGGATTGAAATTCCCGAGTGGAAATGGGAGCGGATCACTATGGATTTCGTTACTGGACTTCCTTTGACTCGGAGGAAATTTGATGCTATTTGGGTCATTGTTGATAGGCTGACCAAGTCAGCACACTTTATTCCAGGATCTGTCTCCTACTCATCGGAGAGGTTAGCGGAGGTTTACATTAGGGAGATTGTTCGTCTCCGTGGAGTGCCAGTATATCTATTATCTCTAATCGGGGTACGCGGTTTACCTCGCGGTTCCGGAGAGCGGTCCGGCGAGGAGTTAGGTACCCAGGTTCGGTTGAGTACGGCATTTCATCCTCGGACGGATGGCCGGTCCGAGAGGACTATTCGGATTCTAGAGGACATGCTTCGAGCCTCGTGTTATTGATTTCGGAGGCTCGTGGGACCGGTTTGTGCCATTAGCGGAGTTCGCCTACAATAACGGTTACCAATCTAGCATCCGGATGGCTCCGTATGAGGCGTTGTATGGTAGGCGATGTCGATCACCGGTTGGATGGTTTGAACCGGGAGAGGCTCGGTTGTTAGGTACAGACTTAGTTCGGGAGGCCTTGGATAAGGTCAAGACTATTCAGGAGAGATTGTGTTCAGCTCAGTCCAGGCAGAAGACTCATGTGGATCGTAAGGTTCAAGATGTAGATTTCATGGTTGGCGAACGAGTATTGCTCCGAGTGTCGCCTATGAAGGGTGTGATGAGGTTTGGGAAGAAGGGAAAGCTCAGCCCTAGGTATATTGGCCCATTTGAGATTCTAGACAGAGTGGGAGGGGTGGCTTACGGATTAGCTTTGCCGCCTAGCTTATCAGCCGTGCATCCAGTTTTTCATGTATCTATGCTTCGGAGATACCACGGCGATCCCACACATGTGTTAGACTTCAGTAATGTCCAATTGGACAATGATCTATCTTACGAGGAGGAGCCGGTAGCCATTCTAGACCGGCGACAGTTGAGGTCGAAGAGTTATCCTTCTGTGCGTGTTCAGTGGAGAGGCCAGCCTCCTGAGGCATCGACCTGGGAGTCCGAGTCTGATATGCGGAGCCGCTACCCACATTTGTTTCCTGACTCAGGTACTTCTTTCTTTTGTCCGTTCGAGGACGAACGGTTGTTTTAGAGGTGGAGATTGTGACGACCCAAAGGGTCATCACTTGTTTTATTAATTATTCCGAGCTTTTGAGGTCTTGAAAACCTCATTTATAGTTGCCTCGATTTGCATGCACAGTCCGGGCACAAAGCTGGAAAAGATTTATGTTGAAATATGTGAAATATGTGAAAAAGTTGAAGAATTTTGAGATTAATATTGATATGGTTGACTTTGGTCAACATTTTTGGTAAACGGATCCGGATCTGTGATTTGACTGTCTCAGAAAATCCGTAGAAAAATATGGAACTTGGACATATGTCCGGAATTGAAATCCGAGGTCTAGAACCCCGGTAAAAGAATTTTTCTGTTAAATTGTTTTCTGAAAATGTTTAAGGAAAATGAAACTGAATTTTTATTAAAAAGTACTGGTATCGGGCTCGTATTTTGGTTCCGACGCCCGGTACAAGTCATATATATTGGTTAAGCGCTTCCTGTAAAGTTTGGTTGAAAACGGACGTCGTTTGACGTGTTTTGGCTTTAAATTGGAAAGTTTGGAAATTATGAAAATTTGAAAGGATTCTTGAGTTTTAAGGCTCAATTCATGGATTTTGATGTTATTTTAGCGATTTGATCGCGCGAGCAAGTTCGTATGATGTTTTTAAGTTAGTGTGCATATTTGGCTTGGAGCCCCGAGGGCTCGGGAGTGTTTCGGAGGTGGTTCGGGGTGGTTTTAGACTAGGAAAAACTGCAGAAAATCTGCAGCGGACATTCCTTCTTCGCGTTCGTGTCCACCCGGTCGCGTTCGCGAAGGCATCTCCTTTCCCTTCATCGCGTTCGCGACCATAGGATCGCGTTCGCGTACAACAAATTTGGACCCTGCCATTTTCCTCTACGCGTTCGCGTGCAGGCTCCCGCGTTCGCGGAGCCTGGCCTGCCTCCTCTACGCGTTCGCGTAAGGTGCCACGCGTTCGCGTAGGCCAATTTGTAAACCCAGATTTTTATTCTTCGCGTTCGCGACTATGTCCACGCGAACGCGATGCCCATTTTTGCCCAACCCTTCGCGAACGCGACACTGTCCACGCGAACGCGAAGGGCAAACTTTTGCCCAGACATTTTAATCCCAAAACAGAACAGAAACGGGATAACAAATCCCATTTCTGTTCAACCCCTTCTTCACAACCCCTTGGACGATTTTTGAGCTATTCTTCACCAAACTTCTTGGGTAAGTGATTCTTAACTCGTTTTCTTCATTTTCCATCAATATTATTTGAATTCCTAAGCCTAAATAGGTGTAAATGGGTAGAAAAATTGAGAATTTAGTATAGTAAGGGTTTTCAATGAATTTGCGATCTAGACTTCGTTTTGGAGTCGAACTTAAGAACAAATTGTATATTTGAACTCATGGAAGATTGGGTGAACTTATTTTGGTTCGAAACTTGAGTTTCGACTATGTGGGCCCGGGGTCGATTTTTACTATTCCGGGCAGAATGTTGTAAAAATCATATTTAGCAATATGAACTAGTTTGTTAAGCAGAATTGATGATATTGAATCAATTATGTATAGATACGATTGGATTGGAGTCAAATTCGAAAGGAAAAGGCATTGCTACGGATTGAATCGTTCGTAAACTATCGAGGTAAGTGTTTGTTCTATCCTAGTTTGTAGGAATATGAATTTAGTTATGAATAAATTGTTGAATAAGAGTTATTGGTGTTATACCGGTAATGAAGGTAAATTGTTGAAATTATTATAAATTATTGGTTTAAAACCGGTAATTATACATATTGTTGATATAGAGATTATTGGCTAAATGCCGGTAATATATATATTTTATAAATTGGGATCGTGTGGTACGCCGACCACAAAGTGACTTAAAATCTTGGCATTGGCCATAGTTGCCGGTAGTCGATTGATATATTTGGGAGCGGGTGGTACGCCTACCACAAGATATGATTATTGATATATTTGGGAGCGGGTGGTACGCCTACCACAAGATATAATTACCGATATATTGGGAGCGGGTGGTACGCCTACCACAAGATATAATTACTGTGATAGTTGGCAGCGGGTGGTACGCCTACCACGAGATATGAAATGAGAGAGGAATTGAGACATGAAAGTAAGATTTATTAAATGAGAGAGGAATTGAGACATGAAAGTAAGATTTATTATGTTGATTAGATTATTCTGGATATCGTGAGTTATTGACTGTTATTTCGGAGCAGAGTATTTCCTTATAATGTATTATATATATATGCCTATATTGCAACTATACAGGTTTAGGTGGGTGACTGGCCTTAGCCTTGTCACTAGTTCGCTGGGATAGGCCAGGCACTTACCAACACATGGGGTCGGTTGTGCTGATACTACACTCTGCGCTCTTTTTGCGCAGATACAGGTTACGGACAGCAGCAACGGCGGTAGCGACTTGTGGATTTTTCGACTACTGAGACTACGAGGTAGCCTTGCAGGCGTCCGCAGGACCCGTTGTCTCTTCTATCTATGCTTTTCATTCTGTTATCTCATGTAACCGAGATAAACAACTTGTATTTTCTTTCAAACAATTATGTGTATTATTCTTAGAAGTTCGTGAGTATTGTGACACCAATCTTGGGTAGTGTATCAGATTTGGATTTTCTTTATCATATTTGACTAAGTCTTCCGCTAATTTTGATTATTCCGCTGTAATTTTTATGTTGTTAATAAGAAATTGGTAATTAATGGAGATGTAATTAATATTTGGCTTGCCTAGCTTCCATTTAGTAGGCGCCATCATGACCCCGATGGTGGGAAATTCGGGTCGTGACAGCATGATTTCTACATATAAAAGTGCATAAATTCAAAGAAAACTCCTATAGGCAGGATATCTACCCTTAAGCACAAATAACTTGGGTCTCCTAGGTGAATGCCTGCAACCGACCTTTGGATCAACAAACTCCACTGTACGAAAAGTGCATAGTGCAGTGTCAATACAACCTACCCCATGTAATGGTAAGTGTCGATCCTAACCTCGACAAAGCAGTGACGAGGCTCAGGTAGGGCATAAGCAATATAACATACAACAATACACAATAAAGCAAGAGGAAATACAGAACAAATTGGAACAGTCACTTGCAACAATAACTACGGAACCCAAACATCTTGCCAGTACTCAGCTTTAACCAATCCTTAAGAGAGTCACAGTACTACAAGAATAAATCAAAGCAAGAAAAGAATACAACAACAACTCAGTATAATCCCACAAGTGGGGTCTAGGGAGGGTAATATATACACAGACGTTTCCCGTACCCCGATGGACAGAAAGGTTGTTTCCAAGAGACCCTCAGCTCAAGAAAGCAACAAGAGATGATATATTAGTACTATCAATAGAAGCATAAGGAGAAGAAAAATACATAAACAGCAATTGATACGGTGCGTATCTCGATCCCACCATACGATCAGTAAGTATGAACATTCACCCTTATTACTCCTTGTTGCAGCATGCAACCCGATTCCAATTGTATATATTTATTACTCCTCAATATATCACATTTGTTCCTCATGTTGCGGTGTGCAATCCGATCCTACCTGTCCACCCTTATTACTCCTTGTTGTGCTGCACAACTCAATCCCACTAGATAATTACATTTCACGCTTATTACTCATATTGCAGCGTGCAATCCAATCCCACCATATCAGTACCAGTCACAACATAAGAAATAGTATTTCACAACTAGGTTAAAATCCTCCCCAAACTTAATACCTCAAACCAAAACAACAGGAGATCTATACAATTATAAAACTTCAACAATCAATGCTACACAGCGAGAACAATCAAAGTGTGCCACGACGTACCAATAAACCACTAATGTAATATAATGAAACTACGGAACAATTAACTTGAATAGAGGAAACAACATTTAACAAGAAGCAATTAGACATGGAAAATACGGGGAAGGGAACATGTTAAACAGGTAATTTGGCGGCGCATTGTAACTCGTCACCACCCCCATGTAATTTGACATAACAATTAAGTCGGGGATCCCTAATCCCTCGAGTCAAGGTTGGCCAAACATTTACCTAAATCCAACGGCCAAATCTAAGCTCAATTATTGATTTACCTCTCAATTACACCTCTACTCCACTCGTATCTAGTCATAATTAACTTAATAATATCAATTACTGCAAAAAAAATTCCAATACATGATTATAAGTTTCCCAATATTTTCCCACAAAGGTCAAACGTCGACCCCCTGTCTTCTTGGTCAAAACTCAAAATTTGAACCAAACCTTATTATCCATTCACCCCTGAGCTCGGATATACAGTTGGTTTTGGAATCTAACCTCAAATTGAGGTCCAAATCGCTAAATTTCAAATTTCTAAGTTCTACCCAAAAACACCAAATTCCACCATGAAAACCCAAGATTCTAGGACGAAATCTGGTGAAAAGAAATAAAAGATTGAAAGAATCATTTACTTATTATTTAGGGAAGAACTAGCCTTTGGAAAATCTCATCTTGAAGTTTAGGTTTTGAAAAATGGGAGAATGAATGAAAAATCTCGTCTAAGTCCTAACATATCAGATACATATATTGCATCTACGTATTGAGCTTCGCATTTGCGAAGCTCGCAAATGCGAGAAAGGTATTGCAAATGTGAACCCCTAGCATTTCTGCTGCCTTCGCAAATACGAAGTCCCTTTTGCAAATGCGAACTTGGGCCTTCACAAATATAGTGAAATACTTTACAATTGCAAGCAACCTAGTCCCCTTCCATACTTCGTCAATGAGAACTATCTTCACAAATGTGAGGCTCCCATTTGCGATCCAAACCTCGCATTGCAAGATTTGCAGACATGAATGCACCATCCAATTTTCCATAAGTCCAGAACACTCTGTTGCCTATCCAAAACTCACTCGAGCCCTCTAGGATCCAAACCAAACATGCATAGAAGTCTTAAAATATTATACGAACTTGCTCGCGCGATCAGATATCAAAAAGATCACCAAGAACTACGAATTTAGTACCAAATTGCATGAAATTTTCAAGAGAATTTCAAAACTTCGAACATTTCAAGCAAGGGTCTAAATCACGTCAAATCAACTCCGTTTTTACCAAATTTCACAGACATGACTTAAATGTCATAACAGATATGTATTAGGCTCTAGAACCAAAATATGGACCCGATAGAAATGATATCAACTATTAACTAATTTCTCAACACCATTATAATACCAGTTTAACAATGTTTATCAAAAATTCATTTCTCGGGCTAGAGAACTTGAAATTTGATTTTGGGCATATGCCTAAGTCCCATATATTTCTAAGCGCCCTCCGGTACTATCAAAATACGGGTCTGAATCCCGATCTAGGTTCGAATCCGTTTACTCAAAATGTTGACCAAAGTCAACTAAAATCAACTTTTAAATGAAATTTTTTTATTTTTCTCAGTTTTCCATAAAGGCATTCCAATAACACGTCCAAACTACACACACAAATGGAGGAGAACTAAAATGGGATTTTAAAGTCCTTGGAACCCCGAATTGGGCTATAAAACACAAGATGAAATTTTGGGCCATCATATTCTCTACCTTTAAAATAACCGTTTGTCCTCGAACAGACGTAGAAAAGTACCTAGGTTGGTAAAAAAAAATAGGATATCTGCTCCGTATATCAGACTCGGACTCCCAGGTTGCTGCCTCAATAGTCTGACCTGCTTACGAACCAAATGATAACTCTTCAATCTCAACTGAAGAACCTATCGATCTAGAATAGACCTCGGCTCCTCCGCTTAGGTCAAATCCTTGTCTCGTTGGATAGTGCTGAATCCAAAACATGGGAAGGATTGCTGTGATACTTTTGAAGCATGGACACATGAAATACTAGATGTACCGCTGATAAGACTGGTGGCAACGCAAGTATGTAAGCTACCTTTCCCACTCAATCAAGAATCCCAAAAGGCCCGATGAACCTAGGGCCTAACTTGCCTTTCTTCCCAAATCTCATCACGCCCTTCATACACGACACCCGAAGCAACACTCTCTCTCTGACCATGAATGCTAGATAATGAACCTTATGATAGGCATAACTCTTTTGCCTGGACTAAGTTGTACGATGTCTACACTGAATGTTCTTAACCTTATCCAATGCATCATGTACTAAATTTGTACCCAATGATCGAGCCTCCCCCAGCTCAAACCACCAAACCGACGATCGACAACGTCTACCATATAATGCCTGATAGGGATCTATCTGGATGCTCAAATGATTACTGTTATTGTAGGAAAACTCCGCTAATGTCAAGAACTAATCCTAAGAACCTCCAAAGTCAATAACATAGGCGTGAATCATATCTTCCAAAATTTGAATTGTAAGCTTAGACTATCCATTCGTGTGAAGATGAAATGTTATGCTCAACTTGACCTACGTACCCAACTCATGTTTTACTGCCATAAAACAATATGAGGTATAATGCGTACCTTAGTCTAAGGCTGTTAAGTGGGCCGGTCTTCGACCGGGACTGCGTGCCTAGCAGTCCTAGCCGTCCTGGCGGGCCGGTCTTACCGTGCCGGGCTCCAGGTGTGCTTTAAGCCCGTGATGGGCCGGTCTAATACATTAAGACCGCGAGACCGGGACTGCAAAGACCGGGACCGGCTAGCGGTCCTGGGCCGGTCTTAGCGGGCCTAGCGGGCCTCTAGCGGTCCTAACGGTAAGTTTTTTAAAAAAAGATTTTTTTTTTAAAAAAAAAGGCCAAAGGCCCAACGGGAAGATTTATGAAGTAGCCGTTGGAGCCTCAAAAATAGTCATTTTTGGCTTTAAAATTAGCCAAATGGTCCCCCAACTTCAATATAACCCCAAACTTTATATAATTACACTTTTTCCCAATTCTCAACTATAAATACCCCCCCATTCTTTCATTTTAACTCACCAATTCATCAATCTATCTTAATCTCTCTTAATCTCTCTCAATTACTTATATTATTATTCCAATTTTGTGAAATTTTGTGAAGTTGGTGAATTGAAGTATTCAAGTCTTCAAGTCTTCAACAATTTGCAATTTTCAAATTTGAAGAAGTTGTTTGTCAATTCGGTAAAGTCGTTCCAACTCTTAATTTTTAAGAATATATTTTGTGTGATTTTGTTTGCATAATTATAATTAAAATGGCATTTTCATTGAAAAAAATGTTTAGTGCTAAGGGAAAAGCTAAAATGGGTGAAAGTAGTCGTCAACCAACTAACCTCCCCCCCCCCAGTTCCCCGACCTACCCATCCTAGTGGTCCAATTATTCTTGATAGTGATAACCCTTGTTTTCAATTTAAGCGATACTGAATTTTGTCATAATATTTCACGAGTAGATCAACTAGATAATGAAATTATGACTGCTCTTTATCCTAATTTACAAGTTCATAGGCAACTGGATTTTGATGAAACCCAAGAGGATTTTGATGAAACTCAACAGGATGTAGATGAAACCCAACCGATTTAGATGACACACCTACTAGTCCGGCTAATAACCCAACTGAACCACAACACCCACCTGTACAAACACCTACTTTTAATAGACAACCTTCTAAACGCCAAGAAACCTCATTAGTTTGGCAATTTTTTACTCAACTAAGAGATCAAAATAAGGCTCAATGTAAAAATTGTAAAAAATTGTTGGTGCATAGATATACTGGAGACCGTAGTGGCACGGGTACTTTGACTAGGCACATACAAACACACCCTACCGAAAAAGCTAAATATAACAGATTAAAAGCACAACTAGAGGGGACAAGTGTAGAAAAAATGGGTAACGCTAGTACAGATTCTAATCTAGTTCAACCAGGAATTAACACTGTCACCGGAGGTATATTATATTACGATTCAAACAAAGATAGGGAAGAATTAGCAAAGATGGTTACCGTTATGTGTTTACCGTATACTTTTCCTTCTAATCCTAATTTTGTGCATTATATTAGAAAAGTTTTTAATCCTACTTATAAAGGTTGGCCTCGTGCAACGGTTAAGGCCGATATATATAAATTTAAACATGAATACGAACAATATTTGCGGTATTTATTTAGTTCATATAACTAATAGAATTTCTATTACCACCAATATTGGTAGAAGTAATAATGATTGTGACTACCTAACTCTTACTAGTCACTGGATTGACGAGGAGTGGATAATGCAAAAACGCATTCTTGCGTATAGAATAATTAACTCCCGTCACACAGGTAAGTTTATCGCTAACACTGTTGGTGATATTTGTAGATATTTTTGCATTAATGATAAAATAATGTCAATTTCTATGGATAATGCTTCTAGTAACACTAGTGCAGTAGGCATTCTTACAAACACATTAAATCCTGCATTTAGTAATATATTTCATGTTAGATGTATTTGTCATATTTATCATTTAATTGTCGGTGATGGTATGCAAATTTTAAATTCAGAAATTGAAAAGGTTAGAATGGCTCTTAATTGGCTTTTTTATTCTAACCGTAGAAGTAGACTTAGGGAGTATTATAAAAAATGTGACGAATATGGCCTTAGAGAAAGAAAGGTTCCTAAACCTTGCCCCACTAGGTGGAATTATATGTACGAAAGTTTAGTAGTTACTTACGAATATAGGAACCCTATTAATGCAACGTTCAATGC
Source organism: Nicotiana noctiflora (assembly GCA_032618575.1). Lineage (NCBI taxonomy): Eukaryota > Viridiplantae > Streptophyta > Magnoliopsida > Solanales > Solanaceae > Nicotiana > Nicotiana noctiflora. The sequence goes on from JASVEL010001657.1 coordinate 61,338, forward strand.
TCGGGTTGGGGTGTGGATGATGATGAAATGCTTACAACCCAAGATTGGACTAATGTTAAAACTCTTATAGATTTTTAGAACATTTTCACGCTGCTGCAAATGTATTTTTCGGACAATATTATCCAACTATTTCTAATTGTTTAGTTTATATTGCAGCCTTATGTGCATTATTTGTGGATTTTAATGAGGGTGGGCATATTTATGAACTTGGTATAAATGCAATGAAAGAAAAATTTTAAAAATATTTTTTCCCTATCCCTCCTATTTATAGTGTAGCAGCAATTTTAAACCCTACAATGAAATTAGGAAGTCCTCATTTTTGGTATACAAATATTTATAACGCTTTAGATCTTACAGTAGAAGAACGTGCTACTCTTGCAGATGCAAAAGCATCAATTAAAATTAATACTCAAACAATTTATAATGCATACCAACAAGCCTTACAAAATTCTAGGCCAAATGTTCCAACCCCTACTTCGTCTACTTCACAGTCGTCCAAAGAGCCGCCGACTTGACGGCACTTAAATCTTGGACGGAGTTTAGGGGTTCTCAAGGAGATAATTTTGATGAATCTTCCCATCTAAATGAGCTTCAAGTTTATTTGTCGTAGGGACTAGAGAAGGAGAATCCAGACGGGTGTTTTGAGCTTTTGGAATGGTGGAAGTTACGGGAAAAACATTTTCCTGTTCTTGCAAGGATGACTCGCGATATATTATCTATTCAAGCTTCAACAGTTGCATCAGAGAGCGCCTTCAGTCAAGCAAGACTTCAAATAGGTGATCATAGAATATCTATGAGGGAGAGCTTGGAAAAATCAGTGCTATTCAGAGATTGGATCCGCTCGGAAAGAAGAAACTTTGGACTTGCGGAATCACAACCGGATGTGGATGAAGCTTACGAAGAAATGATAGCTGAACTTGCAGAGGATGCTGCTTCGCCGGGAAGTGGTGATGAACAAGCTTCTTTTCCACCACCGCCAATGGAACCTCCTCCAAATCTTGAAGGATTTATGAGATTTGTTAGAGATATGTAGATTGTGTTGTAAATTATACATTGGCACATCTTATTTAGTTTTTTTCCCTTTTAATGGTAGTATTAGTACCTTGTTGTGCTCATTCCATTGGGGGAGAGAAGACTAATAAAGATATGTCATTTTTAGTAATAAAAATTATTACACAATTGTTTGATTTATCTCTTAATACATAATATATATCTATTTAATACATATACATATAATATATATACATAATATATATTATATATATACATAACATATAAACTTAACATATATATACTTAACATATATATAAACTTAATATATATATATATATATATATATATATATATATATATATATATATATATACACTTAACATATATATACTTAACATATATATACTTAACATTTATATATTTACCATATATATATATATATATATATATATATATATATATACTTAACATATATATACTTATTAAATAATTTTTTTTTAATTAAAAGCCCACGAAGCCCGCCAAGGCCCAGGACCACGTGGGCTTAGGCCCATCACGGGCCGGTCTTACCCACCAAGCCCACCAAGCCTGGGACCGCCAGGCCCGGGACCGCAAAAAAAAAGACCACGAAGCCCAGAACTGTCTGGACCGGCCCGCCAGGCCCATTTAGGCCCGGGACCTGCCCAGAATACAGCCTTACCTTAGTCCAAAATGATAGACACGAGCACACCATGAAGACGAACGATCTCACGAATGAAGAATAAGAAACTGCCACAGGAATGAAATGCACTGACTTAATCGGCCTATCCACAATAACACACACTACATCGAACATACTCTGAGTCCGTAAGAGTTCAGCAATGAAATCCATAGTGATACGCTCCCACTTCCACTCAGGAGTCTCAATCTTCTAGAGCAAACCACTAAGTCTCTGATGCTCGTACTTAACCTGCCGACAATTTAAACACCGAGCTATATATGCAATAATATCCCGCTTCATCCTCCTCCATCAATAGTGTTGCTACAAGTCCTAATACATCTTTGCGGCATCTGGATGAAAGTAATACTGAGCGACTGTGCAAGTAAAAACACGACTAGGCTCAGAAGCATCCAACCTCACGAACTGATTTTCCAAAGCATAAACATCTAAAGCAAGCGGTCTCTCGCTAATTGGAATATATGCAAGGCCACCCACCAATAATAATAACCTGCCAAACCCAAGAAACTTCGAATCTCTGTAGCTAATGTGGGTCTAGGCTAGTCCTTGACAACCTCGATCTTATTAAGATCTACCTGAATACCCTTTGCTAACACAACGTGACCCAAGAAAGCAACTGGACTCTACCAAAACTCATACTTCAAAAACTTAGCATATAATTGGCTATCTCTTAGTGTCTGAAGAACAACCCGAAAATGCTTCTCATGCTCCTCTTAGCTAAGGGAGTAGATCATGATGTCATTAATGAAAAAAATCATGAAAGAATCCATATAGAGCTTGAATATCCGATTCATCAAATCCATAAATGTTGTTAGGGCATTTGTCAACCCAAATGATATCACCAGAAACTCATAATGCCCGTATCGAGTATGTGTCTTAGGATATCGAATGCCCTAATCCTCAACAAATGGTATCCATACCTCAAATTCATATTTGAAAACATCTTGGCACCCTGAAGCTGATAAAATAAGTCATCAATCCTCGGCAATGGATACTTTCTTTTCATGGTGACTTTGTTTAACTACCGATAGTCTCTGCGCATCCTCATCGACCCATCTTTCTTCTTTACAAACAACAACGGTAAACCCTAGGATGAGACATTGGGTCTAATAAAGCATGTATCAAGAAAATCTTGCAATTGCTCCTTTAATTGTTTTAACTCTGGCGGGACCATGTGTTATGGAAGAATAGAAATGAGATAACTCCCCCAAGACAAATCAATACAAAAGTCAATATCCCTATCGGGTGGCATCCCCGGAAGGTCTGTACGAACTACCTCTAGGAACTCCCAAATAACTAGTACAAAATCCATGGAAAGAACCTCCACACTATTATCACAAACATAAGCCAAACACCCCTTCTCGACCATATGTCAAGCCTTCATATACGAAATAAACCTACTGGCAGAATGACCACTCGGCAATGCTACTGTCACGATCTCGGCATGACAATCCAATATAGCACGATAAAATGACAGCCAATCCATCCCCAAAATGATATTAAAATCAACCATATCGAGAAGTGTGAGATCTATGTTGGTCTCAAGATCCCCAATAATAACCACACACGAACGATATATACGATTTACAACAACATAATCCTCTATGGGTGTGGACACATATATGGGAGCACTCAAAGAATCACGAGGCACAACCAAATATGAAGCAAACTAAAAAGCCACATAGGATTACATAGATCTTGGATCAAACAGAATTGATGCATCTCTACTATAAACTGAAACAGTACATGTGATAACAACATCGAATGACTCGGCCTCAGGCCTGGCTGGGGAAGAACAACATTGGGGTTGGGTCCCACCACCCTGAACCATATCCCTGGGATAGCCTCGCCTTTACCTCTAATGGCCCGACCTCCACCTCTCGCTCTCGGACCCCTATCTCTAGCTGGCTGGGTAGGAGGTGCCTGAATTATGGCACGAGAACTCTACTGCTGTGATTAAACACCCACTAATCTCACACACTTTCTCCGAACATGCCCGTACTCAACATATTCAAAGCATACATCCAAATATTGCGACTGAGGAAACTGAGACTGACTTTGATAAGCTAGTTGACTGCAATAATAACTCTAAAGAGGAGGTGCTCTGATAAGAGTTGGCGGTGCACTATAAGCTGGCTGCCTTGAAGGATGTACATAAAGACCATAAACCCTTGAAGCTCCAGGGATGTCTGAATTGATGAATGAAACAGCCTGAGATTATGGCCCTTAACAAAAGTACACCAGCCCCGAGATGAGGCCCTACTGAATCCACCGGAATGACGAGGCCTCTTGTGAGATACTTGACCACTCCCATGAGCCAAAACTATCTCAGCTCGTCTTGCCAAATTGGTTGCAACCTTGAAAGAAATCTCACTCCCCGTCTCCCTAGCCACATGAAATCTGATAGGTTGAGCAAGTCCCTCAATAAACCTCCCCCTCTCTCTCTCTCTATCTCTCTCTTTCTTTCTCTCTCTCTCTCTCTCTCTCTCTCTCTCTCTCCCTCTCTCTGTGGGAATTATAAGAATAACATGACGGGCCAAATAAACAAATCTGGTCTAGTATTGGCTGATGGTCATAGAACACTCCTGAATGTACTCAAACTGCCTTTAATAGTCTTCTATCTATGTGATAGGAAGATACTTCTCTAAGAATAGATGAGAGAACTGGTCCCAAGTGAAAGCTGGTGACCCAGCTGGTCTATCCAAACAATAATCCCTCAACCATTTCTTGGCGGAATATGACAAACGAAAAGTAGCAAAGTCGATCCCATTGATCTCCACTATCCCTATGTTCCATAACACCTTGTGACAATTGTCCAAATAGTACAGGGGTTCCTATGATAATGTACCACCGTATGTAGTGGTGAAAAGCTTGGTAAACCTATTCAATCTCCACAAGGAATCAGACGACATAGCTAATCCATCAACGATCTGTGCTACTACATCCGACAGAACTACCTCAACTAGCTGAGCTGCTAGAGTCTGAAACTGGGGAGTCATCTTCTCCGGAGTGTAAGTAGTGGGAGTCTATTCTCCTCACCAGCCCGAGATATGGTTGGTGCTATATGAAGCATATCGGCATGAATTACACTTTCTACAAGACCCACTAGATGGACCAAAGCATCCTAAGTACCGGGGTAGCTATGAACCCCTCTGGAACCTGAGTTGGCCCTGCTGGAATGGTCTGGGCCGGAGCCTCCTCATCTATCTCTACTTGAGGCTCCACCGCTGGTGCTACTGCTCAAGCTCTAGGCTGAATCATGCGCCTACCTCGGCCTCTAGCACGGCCTCGGCCTCTGCCCCTTGTAAGTGGTGCCACTAGGGGCTCGAGTTGCTGATCACCTAATGAAGTAGTACGTAATCTCGCCATCTTCGAAGGAACAAAAGTATAAGGTTCAATTAACATTGACAGATCAAGTCACACGACATAGAAGAATAGAAGATAAATTGTTCCTAACTCTGTAGCCTCTAGGGATAAGCACAAATGTCTCCGCACCGATCCCTCAAACTCTACTAAGGTTATTTCTGAATTGTGATACCTAGGAAACCTAGTGTACGAATACCAACTTGTCACATCCCGAATTTCCCACCGACGGTACCGTGATGACACCTAATATCGCACTCGATAGGCAAGCCAATGTTAGAGTTCCATTAACATTTTTCTTTACTTTTTATAACTAAAATTTAGCAAAACTAAATCAACAGAAATAAAAGCGGAAGTACATAATTAACTGATTATCCTTATACTATTAACAAAAATCGAAACACTTACCACCCATAAACTGGCGTCACAACCTATGAACATTATATGAATATCTACAAGTAATTGTTTGAAAGAAAAGTACATCTATCTCGAAAAAAATAAAATATAAATGTAGAACATAAAGGGGATACCGGGGTCTGCGGACGCTTGTAGGACTACCTTGAGTCTCCTAGTTGAATGCATGCAACCAACCTCTCGATCAACTACAACCAGCTGCAAAATTTGCACAGAAAGTGCAGAGTGCTATATCAGTACAACCGACCTCATATACTGGTAAGTGTCGAGCCTAACCTCGACGAGGTAATGAAGAGGCTACAGCGGGGCATACTCAATATAACTTGCAACAGTATATAATAAAGCAAGAGGAAATACAAAACAAATTGGAAGAATAACTTACAACAAAATAACTACGGAGCCCAAATATCTTGCTAGTACTCAACTATAACCAATCCTTAAGAGAGTTACAATACTACATGAATAAATCATAGTAAAAGAATAATGCGTAAACAACAATTTATGCGGAGCATATCCCGATCACACCATATAATCAATAACAATATGAACATTTACCCTTATTACTCCTTGTTGCGGCGTGCAAGCCGATCCCACATGTCCATCCTTATTACTCCCCAATTTATTACCATTATTGCTCATGTTGCAACGTACAACCCGATCCCACATGTCCACCCTTATTACTCCTCAATATATTACCCTTATTCCTCTTGTTGTGGCGTGCAACCCGATCCGATCTGTCCACCCTTATTACTTCTTATTGCGGCGCACAACCTGATCCCATAAAACAATTACATTTCACCCTTATTCCTCATATTGCTGCGTGAGCAACCCGATCCCACCATATCAATATCAATCACAAAATAAGAACAAGTATTTTACAATTTAGCTCAAAACCCTCCACAACATTTATACCTCAAACCAAAACATCGGGTGATCTATAAAATTAAGAAACTTCATCAGTTAATACTACACAGCGAGACCAACCAAAATACACCATAAAGTACCAATAAACCAACTTAAACCAACAATGTGATATAATAAAACTCTGGAATAATTAATACCTTCAGTAGAGGAAATAATATTTAACAAGAAGCAATTAGACTTGGAAGCATCAATAAGCATGTAGCAGTTAAGATAGAAAAATAATATATTAGGAATGCAGAAGGGAATAGGTTAAATGGGCAATTTTACGGCGCGCATAGGTACTCGTCACCACACCCATACGCCACACACATGGAATTTCACATAGCAATTAAGTCAGAGATCCCTAATTCCTCGAGTCAAGGTTGGACTAAATACTTACCTCAATCCAACAGCCAATTTAAAGCTCAGTTATCGCTTTACCTCTTGATTCCACCGCCATTCCACTCGTATCTAGTTATAATTAACTAATAATATCAATTACTTCTAAATAAATTAATTTCAATGCATTATTATAAGTTTCCTACATTTCTCCAAAAGGTCAAAAATCGACCTCAGGCCTACTTGGTCAAAACTCGAAATTCGGACCAAAATTCGATTACATATTAACCCTCGACCCCGGATACAATTAGTTTTGGAATCCGACCTCAATTTGAGGTCCAAATCCCTAAATTTCAAATTTTCTAAGTTCTACCCAAAAACACCATATTCCACCATGAAAACCCTGGATTCTAGGATGAAATATTATGAAAAGAAGTAAAAGATTTAACGAAATGAGTTAAGAATCATTTACCTATGATTTGGGGAAGAACTAGACTTTGGAAAATCACCTCTTGAAGTTTAGGGTTTAAAAAATTGGAGAATGAATAAAAATTCCTGTCTAAGTCAAAACTTATCAGTTGCAGATGTTGCATTTTTTATCTGAACTTAGCATTTGCAAAGCTCGCAAATGTGAGAAAGGTATCGCAAATGTAAACCCCTCGTATTTCTGCTGCCTTCGCAAATGCGAAGTCCCTGCCGCAAATCCAAACTTGTGCCTTCGCAAATGCGATGAAATCCTTCGCAATTGCGAGCAACCCAGTCGCCTTCTCTGCTTCGCATATGCAAACTATCATCACAATTGCGAGACTCGCATTTGCGAGATCTGCAAACCTAACACACTAGCCAATTTTTCTTAATTCCAAAACACTATGTAGCCTATCCAAAACTCACCCGAGCCCTGGGGGCTCCAAACCAAACATGCAGATAAGTCTTAAAACATCATACGAACTTGCTCGCGCGATCAAATCGCCAAAATAATACATAGAACAACGCATTTAGTACAAAATTGTATGAAATTTTTAAGAAAATTTCAAAACTTATAACTTTTTAACAAAGAGTCCGAATCACGTCAAATCAACTTCTTTTTTCACCAAATTTCACATACAAGACTTAAATATCATAACAAACATGTACCGGATTTCGGAACCAAAATACAGAATCGATACCAATGAGATCAACTATTAACCAATTTCTCAAAACCATTATAATATTAGTTTAACAATTTTTATCAAAATTTATTTTTCGGGCTAGGGACCTCGAATTCGATTTCGGGCAATTCCCAATTTGATTTTGTTTCAATTGTAATTACAATTCATTTGATAACTCTTTTAGTCGATGAATGTCCAAGTCCCACATTTTACTATGAACCCTCCGGGACAGTCAAAACACGGGTCCGGATCTGTTATTCAGAATATTGACTGAAGTCAACTAATATTAACTTTTAAATGCAAAAAATATTATTTTTCTCAAATTTTCACATAAAAACTTTTCTGAACGTGCCCGGACTACGCACGAAATTTGAGAAGAACGAAAATAAAATTTTAAAAGCCTCTAAACCTCGAATTAGACTTAACAACACAATATGACCTTTTGGTTCATCACATAAATGGTGCATAATTCTGACAAGCATGTGACCCCAAGTTTTTTGTGTATTAGAAGGGGCTATAAAATGACGCCGTTCAATCAACAGGAATTACTACGATTAATTTTGAAAGAAAGAAAAGGTAGAGTAGAAAAGATGAAAATAAGTCTTATATATGAATGTTGTTATTAGTTAATTCTTGTGTATTTATGACGAGATAGTGTTTTCTTTATTATGGTTTTCTATTAGGGTTTGATGGCGACAAACTGCCGCAAGTACACTAGTTATATATAGTGCATACGTAAAATAGAAAGAAAAAAAGATAATGTTGCACGCGTAGCAAAGAGTCGGCTTAATATGGTTGGTTTACTAACCTATGGGACCTTCTCTTTTGTTTTGAGTATATATTGTTTGCGTCAACAGTATAAGTACAACTGAGAAGATCCAAGAAAGTCTTATCTTATGGATAATCTCTCCACGGCTGTGCTTTTTTGTTTTTTTCATCTTCAAAGTTTATACTTATGATATTTGGATATTTAAGTTTCAAGAAAATTATTTTACTTAAGTAATTAGTGTTTACTTGAAGTGGTTTAAACTTTGTTTGGATCAATATTCCCTATCGTTTTATAATGTGCTGTATTATATTGTATCGTATCGTTTTATGAATACAATATTTGGATAGATAGTATTGTTTGTTATTGTTAAATAATATTTTGTTGTTTGATTTGACTGTATCGTACTATAATGTAATTGATAAGTTTACTAAAATACCTTCAATTGTTTAACTATTAAATTTATTAAAATTATGTATAAAAATAATTTTAAAAAATAAAACAGAAGAAGATAAAACAAAATAAGGAAGCAGAACAAAGGAGCAAGATAGAAAAAGGCAAAACAAAGGAGCACAACTAATTAGAATTGAGTTACAAGCAAATTAGGAGAAAAAAAAAAATAGGAGGCAACAATTAAAACACCTTTATCATTGTTCTGGAAAAAATTAAACTAGGTTATAAGTTGGAGATTTGGAGCTAAAAAAAGGTAAAATAGAATTATGGAGTAATAAGTTATGGCATAATTGAAAAGAAAAATAGGAAACAATCCCACCACACCAAATCGATTATTTCAAAAAAGGAGACTTTTTATTATTCCGAAATAATGGATTTATTAATACAATACAGCCAATTTTAATGAAACAATCAAAATAAATATTATTTTTAAATAACAATACAACGAGGAACAAACCGCTACAATACAATACAACGAGGAACAAACCGTTCAAACAAGCTTTTAGTGACATGCTAGTGAAGTATTTCTCACATACAATTGGAACAAAGATTTGCAGGGGCTGAAAAATGACGTCATAATTCGATCAACAATTTAACATGGTTAAAAAGATTAGTGAAAAGTAAGGAATAAAATAAGAGTAATAATAAAATATGATAGCGAGTCGTTTTGAGTGTTGTAGGAAATGTGAACAGCTGTAATATAGATGACTTCTTAGTAGTTGAGGTGTGAACAGCTTTTCAAAAACTTAATCTTCAAAGACAGTCATTTGTTTATTATAAGCTATTGACTTGCAAGTTTGATTCTATTTAAATATAATTTTGCAATCAGCATCAAAGAAAAAATGCATTCTACCAAAATTTTCTCTCATTAATCGGACCCAAAATCTTTAATTAAAGATAGAGTGATAAAATAATTTTGTTATCTAACAATTAACCCAAAGCTAGAATCTTTGCCTAGTCCAGTACCAAATATAATAAGTTTTTATGTAGTTTTTTAAATTACAGCATCAGTGTCCCTGCAAAAAGTAAAGAAAACAAAAATTGAAAAATTAATGAACATAGTATGAGTTATTACATTTTGATTCTTCATGATTCTGAAACTTGTGTAACAAATCACCAATCATCCAAAACAGATACTATCATTGGCCTTGTCAAGTGACGCTAGATAATATTTTAATCATAAAATTTTGGAAATTGTATAACAAATTTTATCCAGTACAAAAGTTTTTAACAAAATATCATTCACTTTTTTTATCCTTTAAAATAAATTTCATACTAAATAAAAGTGCAATTTAAGCGTTTTTTTTTTCAAATTTTTAGGAATTTAAATTAACTAAAATTTTAGTAAATATTATATCCTTCTATGTTTTGAACTCCTATGAAATTAGTCCTAAAATATAGGACTCACACAAGAATGGAAATAAAATATTTGTGACGAAAAGAAAATTTAGAATCACCAAGATTACAATTTGCTTCGCCGGAAAATAAAATATCATTTTCGTGTCCATAGTTGGTAGAAAATGTTATTGAACTTATAGACAAATTTTATTCTAACCGAATTGTCATCATCTCTTTTCTAAGTATTTCAACTTAGAATCACCAAGATTACAAATTGCTTCGTCGGCCAATAAAATATCATCTTTGTGTCCATAGTTTGGTAGAAAATGTTATTGAACTTATAGGCAAATTTTATTCTAACTGAATTTCCATCGTCTTTTTTTTTTAAGTATTTCAACAAATGATAATGTTTTATAGCAAGAAATCTTTAGTGAAATATTGTTTGTCTTTTTTTACCTTTTAAAAATAACTTTCACACTAGATAAAATAGTTATTAAATCATTTCTCTAAAATATAGAAATTTAAAGTAACTAAAAAATTTGGACATTAAATCTTTTTATATATGAACTTCTACGCAATAGTCATAATACATAGGGCTCACGCATGCTATAAGAATGAAGAACAAAAAGAAAATATTTTTATTTATGAGAAAATTGAAACTGAAGGTTTAGCAAGATATTGCTTTGTTAACCAAAGAAAGAATAAAGATATCATCGTTGGTGTCCTAATTTAAAAAAAAAAAAACATATTCATCTTATAGACGAAATCTATTCTTAACGAATAGTCATCGTCTTTTTAATTAATTCAACAAATGACGATTTTTTATAATTCTATATATTTAATTAGTTGTTGTAAAATATTAAGCCCACATTAGTAATTTTTAGATGTTTTCACTTATCCACTTTTTTTTATGAGCTATAAGCCAACATCTTTATTTCCGAAAGACCGAAATGTTTAATTTTTAAAATTAATTTATTTGAGAAATTTTATTATTTGTTTACTTAGGTCACAAATATAACAATAATTTTCATAAAATATTCTCTCAGAAGTCGTCATAAATCACAATTATGTATTAGAGGACTTTCATGGCCAAGATTTCTTCGCGATCAACATTCATCTTCTTATACTTTTTAAACTTTTATTTTACAAGTCAATCATATTATTTAATAGTATTTTATATTTTTCAAAATAATATATTCATTTTTATTGGGTACACGCGCAAAGCACATACTCTAAGACTAGTAATGTTAAATGACATGGCAATAACGATAAAATAGCGCGGGCTAGCTAGTTTTCGAATCTGTGATTGAAAAATAACAAGTGTTTGCAAAGTCATTAAAAAATAATCACTATTTTGCTGCAACATGAAAAGTTCCAGCATAATATACTGGAGATTGCACCACTAGTGTATGAACTTCTAGCATATTATACTGGAACTCCAGCACACAGAAAGTTCCAGCATAATATATTGGAGATTGGAGCAACTGTGTATGAACTTCTAGCATATTATGTTGGAACTCCAGCATATTATGAATTTTCAGCATGTTATACTGGAAGTTCACATGTAAAGAATTCAAACTCTAGCATATTATGTTGGATTATTTTTCGGAATTTGAACAGTGTATTTGTTCATATATATCTTTACATAAATGTGGCTAAATTTCGATTATTTTTAAAATTATGGCTATATTTCAATTACAAATTATAAATGTGACTATTTTTTAATTTCATTTGGCAATAATGGGTATATTTCATAAATGACGTATACTATTATATTTTTTTTCATCAACGTCAATTAAAAATATTTTCTAATACAAAACTCACAAGTTTTTCACCAACTTATATAAAATTAAATTGCCAAAAAAATATAATTTTCCATGCAATATTTTTTATTTCATATTTTTTAATTTCTATCTAATAAATACTAACTCAGCAAAAATATCACGACCCACGTTCTCCCTCTGTGAACTGTTGTGATGGCACCTAGTCTCTACGCCTAGGTAAGTACAACAAATTCACGAAAATACCATGTCATGATCATAAAGGCCCATCACTTGTTTTAAAAGCCAATATGTGTTCTGAAACTTTAAAACCTTCCTTTTTTCTCACTCTGATTCGCTTGCACAGTTTGGGGATATATCCGAAAAGCCTTTATGTGAAAATTTTGAGAAAAATGATAATTGTGCCTTCAAAATTAAATTTAAGTTGACTTCGGTCAATATTTTAGGTAAAGGGTTGTTATTTTAGAAATTACGTATGGGTGTGGTGACGCGTAACTATACGTTGATGTCAAGCATGCCCGTGAGTTTTATACTACGGTTGTTGTGACTCGTTATGTATTATCCATGCTTAATATGATGATTATCAATGTTGAACAAGGCTTAGGAAAGTATTCCTTGCTTGTTCCTCCCAAGTTTTCGGGTGTATAGATTATTCCAGTTCTGGTCATTCCCTATGCGGCACCAAATTCTTCCATCTTCGCTTTTCCTTTGTTTTAGCTTTGGTAACATAATCAAAGGGTATGTCGTTGGACTTGAAAGGAGGTGTGGTGCTACTTTCACAATGAAGGGTATGGATATTTCTAAAATGGAGTTGGTGTGAACATAGGTGTTATTACTTCGATTTTTATCGGGACTGACGCTGCTACTTCAACTTCGAGTGGAGATTGTATTTGTACTACAATAGTAGTGAGTGTGATTGTAGGTTTGGGGTCATCACCTTCCCAAATAAGCTCAATTGACCCCCAGGATCCATTCTTCATCAGTTTCTATCACATTTACTCCTTCACATATGATCTAGAAAGGGATTGTTGCGCATATTTGGCGCGACGTCTTTTTCTTGTATGACATTGGTATCAATCAGGGTTTGAATCTTATCTTTCAGGGTGCGGAATTCATCAATAGTATGCCCTTTATGCCAGAATGGTATGCACAAGTTTTGTTTGGGTTGAACCACTAGGAGGAGTTTTCCATTACAACAGCAGGAGTAGGGGTAACATATCCAGCACACTTCAATCTTTCATACTATTGGTCAATGGGTTTAGCATTAGGGGTATATTGTCTAGGAGGCCTGCGATCAAAATTGGGTTTGAATTTTTATAGTTTTGGGGGATTGGAAGCGAATGGTAATAGGCCGATTGGGTGTTATCAATGTGATAGGTGGTAGCAAGTTGAGAATATCCGGGACGTGAGGGTTGGTATATAGGTGGAGAGGTCTGGTATGTGAGTGGAGATTTTGGACCTTGGGACACCATTATTGCCCCTACTTTTTTTTAATACACCCCCCGACTGCAATGCTTTATTCGTGGCCTGCTGATAACAAGAGAACATGATGCATTCTACACTCCTTCTTACTTGAGTTTTGATTAACAATGTGTACAAAATAGTCTCAAAGGTTTACATGTTCTACTTGTTTTTAGAGTTTGGTCAAGAAAGTGACAATTAGTCAACATCAGCTAAAAAAGAGTAAGACATGCACAAATACCAAGAACAAGTCCAAGCACAGTGAAACAGGTCCACTGCGGCCGCACACCATTTAATGTGGTCCACATTGATGAGGTTGAGAGAGGTGTATTTTTAGATGATCATGCATTGCGACCACACAACAATTTGTGTGGACCGCACTGGACACACCGCGGCTGCACTCGATATTGTGTGGTCCGCAAAGATGATGTTCAGAGAGTTGAAGATTTGGAGCTTAATACCAATGCGGTCCGCGATCCTATTTTGTGTTGACCGCAACAGAAGCCACCACAGTCGCGGTTGCATTTTGTACGACCCGTGGTGGCCAAAGTTCAGAGAGCAGAATTTGTAGTCAAGAAGCCTTAATGCGGCCGCACTAGATTTTGTGTTGTCCACACTACCCTAGGTATTTTTGTCTAGTAAATTCGGCCTAGTATAAATAGTATATTTTCCCATTTTTAGGTCATTAGTTGTATTTTTAACGCTCAGCTGTGATCGTGAACAATGTTCCTTAACTATTTTGAGTAATTTTAGAGTACTTTTATCATTTAATCTTTATGTATTAGTTTATAATTAAATATTATGGGATTTTTCCATCTATTTATCAGTTTTCTTCTATTATCATGAGTAGCTAGACCTATTAGCTAGGGTTGTGACTCAACCCTAGTGTGGGTATTTGATGGGTCTTGTGTTTAAGTCTCAAATATCTATATGTGTTTAATATTTGGACTAATTTATTATTTTAATGATTAATTAGTGGTTGCAAATACTAATTTGTGCTTATTTGACTTGGGTTCTTCTTGAGAAAGAGAACTTGAGTCTAAGAAAATTAGTTCAACAAGGAATTAGGGCGTAGTCAAGAAACTGATAACCTCAATTAAGGAGTTAAACCTAGAGATAGTAATGCCCGACTTAAACCTAAATTGCTTGCACAAATTATCATACCCAATTGGTCTTGATAAAGTCAATTAGGGAAAAATCGCTCAAACTAATGAGAGGTATATACTGAGAAGTATCATGCATTGGTTATATCATAATTACAATCTTGCCTTAGGCTCGAAAACCTGCCAAGTGTCCACCTAAGAGAAAGTCACTTCCTTAGTGCCCTTTTTACTATTTAGGCAACCTTCAACTATTTCACTCTTAATTTAATTTAGTATCTTATTAGCATTAAATTAGAAGTAATAAAAAGACCAATGATTACTAGAACAGTAATTAATAGCAATTACGCATCTCTAACTTAGATAGAAACTCAATTACCATTTATATCTCCTTGTGGAAATCGAGCTTGGGTAAAAGCTGCTTCGACCATTCTCTTTATTTTGTAGTGGTGCAGGGTTGGCCTCGATATAGAACCATGGTGAAGGACTGCACCAACAATGATATGACTGAGGCAATCATGCAATAGATTTTTTTACCGGGGGCATCAACACAATAAATCAATCCATAGTGAACCAACTTGTTGAGGGTAATTTCATGAAGCTGACTTAAGATGAGGCTTGTTCCATTCTTGATGAGATGGATTACATGCCATCCGCTTGGCAAAGTAGAGCCAATATACCATAGGGTGACCCCGCGATCACTCACTTGCAAAAAGAGCTACATGATCATGGGCAGGCTATAACAGAGCTTACAATAACAATGAACCAGCTAGCAAAAACATAGTTATAATAGGTTCAATATCCATACCAAGTCAATTCTATGGAGGGTGTCAACATGCTAGTGAACAAAAGAAGACAAAGAGGTCAACAGAACCAAGGGAGTTCGGATAAATTGACAATGATTATTGTAGATTCCAAGATGATAGTTATGATGGTCAGAATGAAGAAGTGCAATATGTGAACAATTACCAGAACAAAAGGTAAAATTCTTCTAACCAGCAACAATGGAGACGCAAAGTCAATTTGGGCAATCAACAACAACAAGTAAATAATAATTAGGGGAACAACAACCAACATTCAAATTGGGGCAATCAGAACACTAATAAGAACAATCATGGAAATTAGAATGGAAACAACAATAATTGGGGTGGTAACAACAATAAGGGAGGTTGGAACAATGACAATCAAGGAAATTGGGGGCAAGGCTTTCAAAGGTCCCCAATGTATCGATGACCAAACAATCCACCCTCATTTCCATCCCAGGGTCTTAGGTCTTCCAACAATGACATAGGGAGAATTGAAATGGTGTTTGAACATTAAAGATCAAGCTGACCAAAGTGATAATCGAACCAGTAAGGGGACATTCTCGGGCTTAGGGCAAGCCAGTAGATACCTCAGGGACAGGCCTCGAGCCTATCTCGGTCTTATCGAGGGTAATCGGGAAGGGGGATAAGAGATAGTATTACAAGTAAGTAAGACCTTATATTATCAATTTTGAACTAAATAATGAAGAACAAATGAAGAAACTATAAAATGCTAAGGATGATCTCGAGATATATTTAATTTTTCAAACCGATAGAATAGTTATCAATAGATATGACTTAGAATCAGAGAGAGAAATTCAGAGAAAGAGAGAGAAAATATTATTACTTTCTTTGTAAGACAATTGGAGAAATGGAGCAACATCCGCCCTTTACAAGGTGGGGTGAGTCTCCCTTATATAGGCGAGGGGACTCAGTTAAGTATATATATATATATTATTTACAAGAGCGGAAAGATGGGACAGCCTGATGCAAGTCTCCTCAATAGGCTATAGATAGAACGGTCCTGTCAGGTGTAGCCATGTGTTTAGGATACCTCCTCTCTTATCCCGATCTCGGACCCTGCTTCCTTTGATTCGGACCTCGATGAGCCCTAAGGCCTAGAACTCCATCGTGGCCTTCCACCCTCGGGGTCTCTGGGAAGGCTTCCAAAATTGTCCTGCTAGCAAAAATTAAGTCTTCTAATTTTATCGGGTATAGATAGTCTCCGCGGATCCTATGACGAAGTGATGGGAAATGATTTTGACACTCGACTCCTAATGCTCTTTTTGGCGATTCTATAGTGGCGATTCTATTCACTGTGCAATCTTCCGTAATAAATGGCGTGTCTCATAGATCTCTACTTCCGAACTTACTTTGTTTATGTATGCTTACATGCCTTTCGAGGCCCTTTGAATGTATCTTTTTGTGTTGCTGATCGCTGATTTTTAATTTAGGCGTGAGTGGTTGCTTTGATTTCTCGCCGATCTATATAGGCTTTTTCAGTCCCATTATTGTCCTTCCAGATAAATTTGGGGCCGATCTGGTGGATTGGTGCTTGTAAGAGTCTCTTGAGTTATTCGGAGATCGCGAATTGAGTTTAAGGGCCTCCGGGGCACTGCTCCACATATAGGTCATCTTCGGGTACCCTAGAGCCCTTATTGATCCGGACGTAGATGGTCCTTTTATGCCGCATGAGACAGATTTCTGCTTCTCATTTGGCGCTTGTTTTCTTTCATGCCCTTCGGGATTTTTAAATGCCTTTTATTGCTTATGGGCCGTCGTAGCTCGTTGTGGTAGCTCGTTCTGGTCTCCAGCTGATTCGCAAGGCTCTCCCCCGTTTTTTTTTTGTACTTTGGCTTGATGAGGGACCGACCGAATAAGCTTGAGCTGTCGGGGCTTGCTGGTTCTTTTGGAGATCTTGCATCAAATTTTGGGGCCTTAGGGAATAATACCCCGGATGAAGTCATCCTTGGATGCCTTGGTAGGTCCTGTTGATCTTGATGTGGAATGATTCTTTCGGAGAGTGTGAGGTTGGCTCCCACTTGAGGAGTTTGCCTGCGTTCAGGGTACTTCTTTGGGGCCTCGTGTATGTTTTTGGAGATTGGAGCTTCTGGGGTTCATTCCTCCAGAGTGGGGAACACGAGCCCGAACACGTGCCTTGCGTATGGCTTCGGTGCTATGGAGCTCATCGTGACCCTGCTTTTTCGCGATCGGAGGTTCCAAATGTGAAATGCTGCCTAGAGCATAGAGATAATACACGTGGATCCTCGAGCTTAGTCATCCATCGGAGGATCTTTCTTGGGTCGCGTATTGAACTGTCGATCGGTATCAAGGCCATTGTCTTCCTAGAGCTTACATCTGGTAGGTGACTTCGTTGTTGCCTTTTGTATATATGAGGGGTGGATTCGGCCCTTTTTTGTGAGACTTCACTATTTTTGGGCAGTTGTTCTTCCTTTTCAGCATAGGGATCCCTATCTTTTAAAGTGCGAAAAATGTCTATGCTTCTTTGCTTTATTTTGTTAGCTCTGCTTCAGTCATGGTGACCACTTTGGAGTCGGGGCGAAGGGTTGAGAATGATGTTCTCGGCGTTGCAGAGTCGAAGGATTTCGCTTTGGAGTAGGCATCCTCGGTAAGAGAGGAACACCTGGAGATGGCGAGGCGATACTGCGGCTGGAGCGAGGGTATGACACTACGGGTGCTTTCCCCTAGTGAACGCATCGAGGACTCCACTGATGGGTTCTTGAGAGTGTACCTATACCCCTTTTCATTTGGCCCTCTTGATAAGGTCGTGCTCATTTTTTTGAAGTACCAGGTTACCATGGCGCAGATTCATCCGCCATTTTGGCGAACGGTGCTGATGATGAGATTTTTTGCAAAAATAGCCGATCTTGAATTCATGCTCGACCATTTCATCAGGATGTATCGGCCTTCTACCATCGAGGACTGCTAACCTTGAGGGGTCGCTCGCCCACGCCCTTTGTTGTTGACGATGATGGAGGTGGAGATCAAGAGTGGGCCAGTTGGTTTGTCCGAGTTAGGACGATCGAATCATTCCTGTTAACTTTCTACCATTTCCCGAAGGGTGGAATTACGCACGTAAGTGGGGTGTTTTTTCGTTCCTTTAGATTGTGTTCATGGCGAAAATCGGCCAAGTAATCAATGTTATTTCATGGACGCTGGGCCAAGTTCATGATTTACCCGGCTGGGTTAGGAGGCTGGTGACCCATTCGTCTTGAGACCAAATCAAAGACCAAGATGTTAAGAACCCTCAGTCAAACATAATCCAAGATGTTAAGAACCCTTAGTCAAACCCAATCCAACAATGAACAAATCAGAAAACATGATTTGAATCAGGTTGGTCGGAACAAAAATTGCAGCAAAACAAATATTATTTATTCTCTCTTGATGAAAGCTCACTAAAAAATCACTCTTATGTACTAAAGTCTTTCAACGACTTATATCAATAAGCATAAAACAATTGTATAATGTTGCTCTATTTATAGATAATGAGTGGTGTTTTCTCTTAAAGTCAAAACCAGTTCCAAATACGAATAAAAATCAAATTTAATTTTGAATAGGAATAGAAACCAAAAAAAAAAAAAATAGAATGAGAGCATTGGGACTTCTGCTGAGCAACACCCAACAAGAAAGATGCATATCCCTCTATCTTATGTTTGATAAAGTTATATCATTGGTTGCTTCACCTTTGTTTATCGAAATTTTTGTTTATAAATTTTTATTACTTAAAGAATTAAGTATGTGAGTTGCAAATTATAATCTATCTCAAACCAATAAAAAAGAAAAATTATGCTAGCATCTTGCGCAAAAATAATATTACTTAATAGTTACATGATTTTTGTTACTCTATATATTTAAAGTGTGTTTGTATATCTCCAACTTTAGCATTTTTTTTCTTTTTTCCGTTCGAAGTACCAATTCAAGAAACATATCAAAATGAGCATGGATATAAATAAATTATTTTAACTAAGCTCCAGCCAATTTATATGTTGTAGATAATGAAGGGAATCCTCTCATCCCCATAAATCAATTTCAAGCTTGCTCATAGGTATTTTCACCAGTATAAAAATTTATTACCATATAGAGAGGAGTTTTTTAAAAAACATTTCAGGCTATTTTAATTGGGTCAATATTTGTTTATATTGAAAAGGAAAATAAAAATATGAATTAAAAAATATTGCATGAGAAAGTTGTGTTTTACGGTTATTGTGATTTTTATGTGAGTTAATAAAGTATTGTGAATTTTGTGTTGGAGAACATAATTGTATGCCTTTGGTGAGAAAAAATTATAGTAATTATATAATCATTTGTTTAATTCACCCTCCCAACTAATAGATATTAAAAAAGAGAAGCAACTTGACTTCTTCAATAGTTCAAGTTAGCTGATCAACTATAAGTATTTATTGATTTTGAAAATTGTATAACAAACTATAATGATAATTGCCAAGACAGTAATTCTTCTAAATGGATACTACCTTCACTCCATATTAATAAGTCTTTAAAAATTTTTGCAAATTTCTTAATAGTAATTGTTTGACTCAAAATGTTTGCAAGCATTTATGAATTCAAAACAATTAATGAAAATGAAGGGCCAATTATAGAAAGTCGTTGTTAGGACCGAAAAAAACAGGTGTCATGCGGAATCTAGCAAAGCAAACCTTCAACGACGATAAATCATATAATAGAGAGAAATCTACCAAAAGAGACACAAATATTTAACGTGGTTCGGTCAACTGACCTACGTCCACAACGGAAATGAACAATCCACTATAATAAAAAGAGAGTATAAAATATCGAGAGAATAACCTCATGAAGAGGCAAACACAAGTGACACACTAACACTTGTCCCGAAAAGTTCTCCCCCTAAATACTACTCTCAAGCCCCCTATGGCTACATTGTGGATGCTACTGAATGAGAAGGAAGGATCCTCAATATATAGAAGTTCAAACCTTTTCCTACAAGAAAAGGGACTAGCCAATATGGAAGAATTTACAATTTTCTTTTACAAAAAGGAAACTCAGTTAAGGTAATTATATTGCCTTTTTCCTTCAAGAGATAGGAAAACCAAATATAGTAAGAAAATTAAGGCAAACACCTAATAGTCGTAACATATCTGAAATTTGATAAGGGGGAAGATAATGGAAATATTTGTATGAACAACAGAAAATATTGGCGATCTTTATTCATGATAATGGATTAATCTGTCTCTCCATGAAGAGGTTCAAATCTTTACAATCATGTTTCAATTGATCTACCGTTATTCTATTTTTTGTCTTGGGTTCTCACTCTGTATTTTACTCTGTATTTCTTAGAGCCACCATGGGGAGAGAGTGGATCATCTTTTCTCATGTCTGCCCTTGCATTTATAGACATTTGATGTACGAGTTGACTTTCTTGGAGATCGGGCCTACATTATGGGGTTATTTCGGACATATCCGAAAAATATCGACCCCGACCAAGGCTTTGGGCGGATACGGATAGTATTCTCGATTGAGGCGATCTTCGCGCCTATTATGTTTGTGCTAGTCGAAAGGAACGGTTAATCTGATTGATTGTCGTGGGATCGAATTATGATCCATACGGTAATATTTAATATCCTTAATTATAAGGATATTTTTCTCTTAGTCGCTTACTTGATGTTCAAATAAATTGGATCATAAGATTGTAAGTGTAGATTTGACGAATGTAATAAATGACACTTGAGTTATAAAAAAAAGATATTTGAAAGTAAATAAAATTTGAAAACTGCAGTAATATTTCATACAAGAGGAAACGGTGGATTATAACAAAATAGAGAAGCAACTTGACTTTGTAGCCAGTTTTACCAACGTGCCTTAATTTCTAGATATTTTTCACAATAATACTGACCTGCCTTAACACTCTATATATAGAAACTTCCTCGCATCTCCAACCATATACTCCTCATTCTTTAGTCTTTCATCATCTTCTTTCTTCTTCCCTTGAGCAGTTCTTCTCCAACATATTAAAAAAAACACCATGATTGAATCTGTATCTAGCTGGTTCACTCCCACAATTCTCTTTTGCTTTCTTAACCTCATGATTGGAACTATTTTCATCACTTCAAATCGCAAAACTGATACTAAGAAACAACACCAACAAAGTACAGAAAACCGAAGTCCATCTATGTTACAACGAGTCAGGTCCTTTAACTTCTCTTTCCCTGACCCATTTTCCTCCGGCACTCATGACTTTTCTGTTAACTCACCACAACTCGACCGTAGTCCATCTTTATTACAACGGGTCCGGTCCATCAACTTGTCATTCTCCCGGTTAGAAAAGACCGGTCCAATACCTTCTGTGGCCCAACACGCCGACCCGTATGAAGAAGAACAAGTTCAAAAGGTTGATAATATTGAACCTCAGATTGAGAGTCACGTGACAAGGACTAAGTCTGCCACGTGCGTTGAAACGCCGGCGAAGGTGCCGATGAGGACGATGATGAAGTCGGCAAGTGAGAAGATGGAGGTGGCGGAGAAGGAAGAAGAGGCGGACCAGGTAGATTGGCGGCGACCGGCGACGACGAGGGAAACGTCGTCGTTTGGAGCAGATGAAACAGTTGATGAGAAAGCTGATGATTTTATTAACATGTTTAGGCAGCAGTTGAAGTTACAGAGACTTGATTCTATTATTAGGTACAAGGAAATGTTAAATAGAGGAGTTGGGAAGTGAGAAAGATGTACTTTTGGGACAAAAATACCCTTGAATATTTTGGTCTCTTTAACTTTTTCTATATCTGCTCAAGATTCATTTGAGATGGTTGAAATTTTAGTAGAGAAAGTGTGAAGCTCGAAATATTGATATAGAACTACACGGATATTTATGGGAATTATTATTTTACATGTATTATTCGTTAATCCTAGATTATTGTTGTTACCTATAATAATCTCTTTACAAATAATTATTTTAATTCTTGGCGACTTAAAATGAATAAAATTGTTGAGACCCTATGCTTAATTTTCTTCCAAAGATTTTTATTGAAACCCATGTGGATGTACAGATTTTGTTGTGTGGTGGAAAAGAGAGGCTGTTAATGCTTTGTTTGGATTCGCGAGGATTTCAGAAAAGAAAAAAGCAGTAACATTGAGGTCTTTGTTTTATTCCTAATAGGACAACTCTTGGTTAGGGTGGTGCATTCGAATCGATTTATCGATAAATTGAATCGATTATTTGATTTTGAAACCTTATTGAAACGATAACGATAAACAGTTGTACAAATCGATAATCGATAAGTAATTATCGATAAGGGTTAAAATTGAATCGATAAATCGAATGCACACCTCTAATTATCTCATCTACCATATTTAAGGAATGCTCATATTTAAAGCTGAAGGGAATGAAAATAGAATTAGCAGTGATGATGTATTTTTATTTTTTTTTAATACCGTTGGAGTGTTTGTGGCATATATTTGATCGCTTACTTTAGTTTCGTTGCATATGTCTATTGACACAATTTTTATGTTATAAACAGTGTTCGTCTTATTTTAGTTTCTTTTTGTCCATATTAGTTATGCGTGTTTATATCGATATAAGTTCCGTGGAATCCCGCAAATTTCCTTATTGGTGTAATCGATAACCGAATCGATAAGACCCAAAAATTAATAAATCGAAATCGAAAAAATTGAAACCTTATTGAAATGATAACGATAAGCATATGTACAAATCGATAATCGATAAGTAATTATCGATAAGAGTCAAAATCGAATCGATAAATCGAATGCACACCCCTACTCTTGGTTTCCTCTTCGCGTGCAGTTATAAAAGATCTCATCAATTTATTTGAATATTAAAAATATTATAACAATTTTTTTTGTTTCAAAATATAAATAAATTAAATTTTAATTTTAATTCACCTTTTTACTCACCTAAATTTTATATAAATATTAGCTATGGCTATGGAGATTGTTAGTATGTTTCTGAAACTAAGCACAAGAATATTCAAGAGGCTTGAGCTCATTTTAAAATCATATGCAAAGCAGCATTAAAAGTCATACTCATCAGTCATCAACCTAATAACAATAATTTCCGTAAGAGAACACAAGATGTACAAATGACATGATTGTATAACTTGAAAATGCTTTCAATTTTAAAATGTCGATAAATATATCAAAATTTTTGTCCCCAAAAAGGGGACAAAAATGAGACAATTTGGTATCAAACTAAGGAGTTGTTACTTATCACAAATAAATTAACCCTATTAGAGTATTCAAATCTCCTCAAATAAAATATAATAAAGTAAAATAAAATTAATTTTCTTTTCAATTCTATTTTTATATTTTGGATTGTCCAAAAAATATAATCATTTTTTCTCTGCTTAATTCCTACACTCTCTAGATATTTCTTTTAAAAAGAGGTCTACCAACTTGATACGTTTTAAAAATAAAATTATTCTTATAAAAAATAAATAAAATGTCCATATATCTAAAAGGAGATTATTTTTTACATAATTCAAATTATTTCTGAACACTCGACTATTTATGAGACCGAAATTTTATGGAAGAAAGATTTATGATTTTCAAAACGTTACTTTTACTTGAAATTTTGGCGAGAAATTTATAATCATGGCAGTAAATTACATTGTTCAATTGGGAATAGGAAGACTCAATTGGGACATAGCAGTAAATTACATTGTTCATTGACTTTGGCGTAAGGTATAATTAATTTATCACAATTATAATTAACAAATTTAGCTCGAAATGCATTAGCAAGAACAATACGGTATCTATATATCAAAATTGTCAAAATCTAACACAAACTTGCAAGGTTCAATTGATTGACAAAGTGATAACACTATACATTTTTCTTTATGTTTATCATTTTGTAACGGTTCAAGTACTAACATTTAAATAAAGAAAAATCAATAAAATATCTAACAAATGCTTCTCCAAACATACATATTTAATTTACAAACAAAAAATATTTGTGTCAGCAACAAAAAAGTAAAAAGTAATTCTAAAAATAAACAAATGACATTTACATCAGACTAAAGAGGATGTGCAATACTATTCAATATATTTCTTAGACATATATGTATCACATATAACTAACTGACTCAGGAGATAGTAACGCTATCTTCTACAAAAAAAAAAAAGCCTCTATCATTTTCTTCCTTTTTTGGGTCTTTCAAACTAATTCATCATGTTGATCTATCCATTTGAGAAAATCACACCCCAGACCCAATAAAACTCAAACAAATTCAAAAAAATAGATTAGAAAACTTTTCAATTAGAGCAACAATAGAATTCAACAGAAGAACTAAGATATATAAAACTTTGTGAATAAAGATTTCTGAAACACCAACTAAACTAACATGTGATACCATTAAGCGTAAACATAACTAAGATTCTAGTTTCAATATTGTATAAAACAATTCATTTTTTATCAGCTTGATGGACCTTATGGTATGCAAATTCCGCACAAAATCAAACAAAATAGAAAAGGAAGAAATTTGATGATACCTAGCGATTGTAAACTTTAGCAAGGACCAAAACTTGCCACATTCAAAATCAAAGATACGATGACATGACTAAACTCGACAGGTTGGGTAGGTTTTTTGTTGATACTACTATTGGAATTAGATCCAACTAATGAAATAGGGCAAGACAGAGAGATTGAAAAGATAAATTTTGGCGAGAAATTTATAATCATGGCAGTAAATTACATTGTTCAATTGGGAATAGGAAGACTCAATTGGGACATAGCAGTAAATTACATTGTTCATTGACTTTGGCGTAAGGTATAATTAATTTATCACAATTATAATTAACAAATTTAGCTCGAAATGCATTAGCAAGAACAATACGGTATCTATATATCAAAATTGTCAAAATCTAACACAAACTTGCAAGGTTCAATTGATTGACAAAGTGATAACACTATACATTTTTCTTTATGTTTATCATTTTGTAACGGTTCAAGTACTAACATTTAAATAAAGAAAAATCAATAAAATATCTAACAAATGCTTCTCCAAACATACATATTTAATTTACAAACAAAAAATATTTGTGTCAGCAACAAAAAAGTAAAAAGTAATTCTAAAAATAAACAAATGACATTTACATCAGACTAAAGAGGATGTGCAATACTATTCAATATATTTCTTAGACATATATGTATCACATATAACTAACTGACTCAGGAGATAGTAACGCTATCTTCTACAAAAAAAAAAAAGCCTCTATCATTTTCTTCCTTTTTTGGGTCTTTCAAACTAATTCATCATGTTGATCTATCCATTTGAGAAAATCACACCCCAGACCCAATAAAACTCAAACAAATTCAAAAAAATAGATTAGAAAACTTTTCAATTAGAGCAACAATAGAATTCAACAGAAGAACTAAGATATATAAAACTTTGTGAATAAAGATTTCTGAAACACCAACTAAACTAACATGTGATACCATTAAGCGTAAACATAACTAAGATTCTAGTTTCAATATTGTATAAAACAATTCATTTTTTATCAGCTTGATGGACCTTATGGTATGCAAATTCCGCACAAAATCAAACAAAATAGAAAAGGAAGAAATTTGATGATACCTAGCGATTGTAAACTTTAGCAAGGACCAAAACTTGCCACATTCAAAATCAAAGATACGATGACATGACTAAACTCGACAGGTTGGGTAGGTTTTTTGTTGATACTACTATTGGAATTAGATCCAACTAATGAAATAGGGCAAGACAGAGAGATTGAAAAGATAAATTTTGGCGAGAAAGATACTAGTCCAAAAGGGAAGAAGGAATATTTATAACACATTTAACAAATGGGGTTATGGATTTCAAAAGTCATAACCTAAACTGTAATTTATAACATACTAAATAATTGGGGGTTATGGACTTAAAAAGTGACAACCTTCAATGAAGAGGTGTGAGATATGAATGTAGATTTTAAAATAAGATGAATGATTTGAAAAAGGGGAAAAATGAGAAAAGAGATAAATAGGATTCCTACACTATATATATATATATATATATATATATATATATATATATATATATATATATATATATATATATATATATATATATATATATATATATATATATATATATATATATATATATATATATATATATATATATATATATATATATATATATATATATATATATATATATATATATATATATATATATATATATATATATATATATATATATATATATATATATATATATATATATATATATATATATATATATATATATATATATATATATATATATATATATATATATATATATATATATATATATATATATATATATATATATATATATATATATATATATATATATATATATATATATATATATATATATATATATATATATATATATATATATATATATATATATATATATATATATATATATATATATATATATATATATATATATATATATATATATATATATATATATATATATATATATATATATATATATATATATATATATATATATATATATATATATATATATATATATATATATATATATATATATATATATATATATATATATATATATATATATATATATATATATATATATATATATATATATATATATATATATATATATATATATATATATATATATATATATATATATATATATATATATATATATATATATATATATATATATATATATATATATATATATATATATATATATATATATATATATATATATTGATGTTATATTTGCTTGAAAATATTTTTTTGTCTTCTATTTTATCAAATATATTTATTTGTTTTATATGTAAGTTCATAATATAAATTAAAAAGAGAAACAATATTATAACATTAAAAAAAATAAGAAATAATGATTTAGAAGGTATAATAGGTATTTGATTGCCGAAAAGTTAGAAGAAATTTGGTTGAGTAACTTCTGAATGTGTTTATACATAATTAAGTGACTTTTTCAATTACAAAAGAAATGTGACTGTACTGTGTAATTTCAAATAGTTAAATGACTATTCAATTACTTCACTAGGAGTGTCAATTTAGTATGCAATTTGGGGTCTTTAATGCTTAATATTTCCACCGATTGAGTTTCATATGAAACAATGAAATACAATTTATGCAGGTGATAAAACAAATACAAGCTATGTACGTAGGTGCCAAAATAGTACTACAAATTATGAAATTATGATGACACATCATTTTGAGCAAATATTAAAAAGAATTAACCTAAATAGTTGTTCATTCAATTGCTTAAATTAAATATAATTGATAAATATATAATTCATGTATAATTATATAGTTAGTATATAATTTATGCCTATCGATTTGAAAAATATACAATACATTTGACCGATTATTTGTGTAAAGATTGTTTTAAAAATGGAACTCTGTATTACACCCAGGGATAGATTTAGGGGGACGAAAGGGTGTTCATCCGAACCCTCTTCAGCAAAAAATTACACTATATATATTAGGCAAAATCTATTTTTACCTTTATATATAATATTTTGAATTCCTTTGAAACAACCCAAAAGCATATAATATAAGTTAGTGTTAAGGGGGTTAAAAAAATTTATGAGGTCATTAGTTCTAATTTCACTAGCTAAAACTTTTTAAAGTTTTTCTTTTTTTGACCCCGGAGTGGTAATCCTGCCTTATCATATATATATATATATATATATATATATATATATATATATATATATATATATATATATATATATATATATATATATATATATATATATATATATATATATATATATATATATATATATATATATATATATATATATATATATATATCTAAACAAACACAAATTCCTTTAGAAGACGACTAATTAATTAGTATTAAAATAAAATAAGTTCCAATAAGAAAAATGCATGTGGGATGACTCATATATACTCCATCCGTTTCAATTTAGATAAACAATTTTAATTCGGTATAAAATTTAAGAAAAAAGAGGGAGACTTTTGAAATTTATGAATTTAAAAGGTTAAGGGGTAAAAGCACTATGGAGCCATGATATTTGTATGACAATAAAAACTTATCATTAAGGATAAAATAGGTAAAATACAAAAATAATATTAAATTAATATGTTATTCTTTTTTGAAACAGACTAATAAAAAGAGTACAACATTTAAATTGAAGTGGAAGGAATAGTTTGAAGTTTTTTTTTTTTTTAATTTGAAGTTGAGACGCGATTACTTATATTAAATGATTGATCAATTTATGGCTATGAGAATTTTCGCCTATATCTATCGAGTAGTAAAGAACATGTGTGTGACGCTGGGCGCTCAGAGTCACATGCATGTTGGCAGTAACATGGTTCGAAGAAGGAGCCAAAAGAAATGACAAGATAGAGAAAAATGAACATAACTAATAATAGGGTAGCTAGTATGGCCTGGATTAATAGTTGTACTACATGAGTTATAAATTTCTATTCCAGTTAATTTCCTAATATGTTTATTCTAGGTCTTTATGCTGGTGATGTTCTTGAGCTGTAAATAAAATAGTTGTGTATTAAGAACATAGGCATATTCAAAATTTTAAGTTTATGGGCTTCTATAATTATTTTAAGTTAATCTGCAATAACTGGACTAACAAACTAGGTTACATGCTAAATATTCTTATATTTTTAATAATTTTTTTTTGTACAGACACATGATCTATGCAAAAGTTACTGTATTCATGAAAACTCGTAACGTTTGCTCTAAATCTGCCCATAATATGGAAAAGTTATTTACAGGTATTTTCAAGTAATATTATCGTGCGTGCATATAACTTTTCAAGAAAGTCTATAGTTCTAACATGTTTTTCATAACCATCTTCTTTAAATAATGATACCCGCTTTCTAAAATGTGATAGCATAAAGTTTACAAAAGTATTGCACATGAGCCCATAGAATTATATTTACAGTAAAAAAAAAAAAAAGACCCTTGCACTACAATGGGGTCGGTGACCTCAGAAATTAAATGTCTTTCATGTGGTCTGTATATCAGTCCTCTTTTTTCTTTAGTGATGAGTGTATTGACGTAGAAATGTATGTCGAGTGTCAGTATACTCAAAAAGTTCCAAGGGTGCATAATGCCATAGGATACGTTAAAGATGCCAACACAGATTCATCGTTCATTTGTAACAAAGGTCCGTACCAAGTTGCCCTTTTGTTATTATAATTATTTTCTTCCTTTCTTTTCGTATCTGGTTTGTTAATATTGCCTTATAGGACCTCACTCAACGAAAGTCTTGAATATTCTAAAAGTATGTTATTTCTTGTAGTATATGAAATATTTCTTGGTAGTGTAGAGCTATCTCTTAAACGACACCTCATTTAATGACCCAAAAAAAAAAAAATTATGTCAAGAAATTTGTACGAGAGATTGAGTATTTACACTTGTTTAGTGACATTGCCAAAAGTTGTTGAGAAGAATCAAGTATGACATAAAAGTATTCTTGAAGAACCCATCACACGTAATCTAAATCTTTTGCATGTGTGTTTGGCGAAAAATTATCGAATATTTCCCAAGAAAATCAATCGAAATAATTCAAGGGGTAAATATAGTCAATCGTAGTTAATCACTGAATTAGAAGACAAACTTGAGATATAGAAGTAATCAATTGGGGAACGATATAAACGAAATTTTATTCATCGTGGTAGCTTGACCTGCCTCTCCTTGAAGAAGTTCAGGATCTTACATTAACCTTGTTTTTCGCTCAACTTATGGAGCATATCTTTCTATTTTTGGTGTATTCAGTGTTCTGTCGAAGAAGAACCCCCCCTTGGGAGGTTCTCTCTGTTGGTATTTATAGCCTCGGTCTTTTTTTGCTGGTCACGAATGGGCCCCTCTTTTGGTCGTGGAGACGTCCCCTCATTTACCTTAAGGACAGTTGTCATAAGTCAAAAGTCAACAACGCATGCCATTTATTATAAATTGGTCGTGATGGGGTTGACCCCCTGGTCATAGAATGGTCGAATATCTACCAATACAGTTAGTCTCTCCATTCGTCGTGGTCGTATACAACTCGACTTTGACGAACGGATAGAGCGACGTGATCGGGAGGGGCACTTCAAAATGAAGTTTTGGAACTGAACCGTTGGTTGGTGAGTGGAGCGTCATCCCGCGCGGTTGTTCGTAATGGCGCATGTTTTCATGAAACTGAATTGCTTCATGTACGGTTATGTATAAATGACGATCGTTGGGTTCCGTGCAGGCATAATCTGTTATTTGTAACTAGAGAAGATGTGTCATTTTATTCTTTACAAATTCATTGTTCTTCTAAGAGAGTTCTCGAGAAGCCTTATCCTCTGTCAAATCGCATTTTCCATATTCTTCTGATCATTGTCATCATTGATTTCTCCATTTCCCTTGTCAAAGTTCTTCTTTCTCTCGCTCGTGAATCGATTATGGCAGGCACTTCTTCTCGCGGCAATTATCCGGCTAATTCTCCGGTGGTCGAAAATCCCGCTTCGGCAAATGAAATGCTAGAGTTGGTGGAAGGTGAAGAAATTCCTTCGGTCAATGAAATTCTATCTCGACCAAGAGATCAAGTAATGGATTTCAGTGCACCGGGCGGCGTTGAACAGGGGGACATTGCTTCTCTAATGGGGGAAGTGGGGATATCCCAAATGCGGGAGCGATGGCGTATCCCACGTTATGTCAAGATCGCTCTTGCGAACACCGAGGACAGGGTACGGATCGACCGTCGAGGGTATTGCTCGTTCTATGCTTATCCCTTATAGGTGGGGTACACACTCCCGCTCCCGATGCAGATAGTAGACTTCTGCCGCTATTACGAGGTATGCCCGGCCAAACTTTCTCCTTACCTCTACAAACTGCTCCTCATGTTCATCAAGTATGCGGAGCTAGCGAGCAGAGAGGTCGCTCTGAGGCATGTGCTCAGTCTCTTCACTCCCCAAAATATCCGCAGCACCATGATCCATGCACGCCCACAAGGATCAAAGGGCTTGATGGTTGGGCTGGACGACGAGGTCATTCATCCTTCCCTTGAGAATATTTTTTATATTCGGACTGAACACCTGGTGGCGGACCCAAACGGATTCGTGGAAGTTTGGAACTTTGCACGTGAGACCTCGTTCCTGACTAGGCATCTGCCCTATTTCAACTTTCCTTATGCTTTGCACTTATGGTTATTAATTTACCTTAATATTTTGTAGCTGAAAAGTTACCGCCGCCTCCTTTGGAAGGGATCTGAGACTGGGTCGAGGCAGTGCTTTCTTGTACTGCGGGCATTTGCACCTGGGCGGCTTTCTGCGAGAGGCATGGTCACAGGCCCGTGACAGGTGGAATTTCGACTCTTTTCTATTTCGTTTTGTTTTGACTGCGTTTATTGATTCATTTGTTCATAATATCTAGAGAGACCACATCGTGTCAAAGCTCCACAATTGGCTTTACGTCGCCCGAGTGCACTTGCTAGGTTAGTTGTTGTCCCTGTGCCTCGTCCAGTACTGAGGGCGACATCAGTTGAATCGTTAGTGGTCGCGTCTCCAATGCGGGCTACGCCACAATATGAGGGACTGTCCAGGAATATATGTTCTCGGACTAGCTAACCTTCAAATGAGGGGAGGATAGGCCTTCACAGAAGTGGTGAGTGGTGGCTCCTCCGTTGGTGATCAACTTGGATTCTCCCCCGACGGATTTGGAGGGTGGTGCGGCTGTGGCACTTGCTGTCGAGGAGAGAGAGTTAGTCAGAGTTGAACCCCTTCGTTCTACCTATGGGAATGTCGCTATCTTGTCGACTCCGTCTGAAGTTCCCATTGCCGAGCCGAAGGGTTGATCCTTACAGGCCACCGTCGTGACTTCTAATGTACCATTGTTGGCCATGGAAAGATGCTCTACATCAATGATGGTAGAGAGGGGAAAGGACGTGGAGGACGAGTATGAGTCTGATTCCAAATTGGACCCCGATGATGTTCATATATTCGAGGAGGGTATAACTAATTCTACGGTGCACGCAGAGGGGTCAGCCCATTTTATTGAGGTTCCCTCGGATTTGAACTTATTCACTAAAGGAAATAGCTTGGTTTCGGCAGTTAGAGTTGTTATGTTCGGAGGATGAGAACGCATCTTTGAGGAGCATTTCGGATATTGAAGTGATGGACGAAGTGGCCATGATAGGGTTGAGGGTACGTAGTACGTTCCTAGTTTTTTCCTTTTTTTAGCCTTTGCCTCAGCTTCACCTTCCCTTTGTTTTCAGATTTACTTGTCAAAGGTGGAGAACATCTGCAGAGCCAAGAGTCGTTCGAGGATCTTCTTGCAGATGCTGGGGTAATATCGATGTTATCATGATCAGTGTCGAGGGCTACACAAGCGTTTACAGAATAATCCCGGTAATCAGGCTTTGGGTGAGGAGTTAGCAAGGCGGGATTAGTAGCTGTTGCAGGCGCTTGGCAGTAAATGTGCTCTTGAAGAGCAGATTCGTCGGAAGGACGAGGACCTTGAGGTGGGAAAGCAATTGCAGCCGAATGTGCACTTCTGCAGGGCAGATTGAGGGAGATGGAGCTGGAGGTGGAGCAGAACCGGGTCAAGGCGGTGGAGGGGGCTGAAAAATGGAGCGGGAAAACTAGGGGCGCTGGACGGCGAGGTTTCTGCCTTAATATCAATGTTCTTTGATTCCAAAATAGTAGTAATTTTGCTTTACCAAGTCACTGGTAAGACCCTTGTCAAGATTTTCTCAACCTTGTCTTATTCAAAGATAACTCTCCCAAGAGATTTAAGTTCATTTATTAGTATTGTGAACCTTGTGTACATCTCTTGCATAGTATCTCTTTCATTAATAGTGAAATTCTCATATCACATTGTTCCTCTTGATCTCTTTACTTGAGGAGTTGGTTCATAAGCCACTTGTAAAGTGTCCATATCTCTTTAGAAGTGGTAAAACTTTGAATCCTGCTATACTCGTGTGGACCCAGTCCACACGCGAGCCATTTCTTGGCATTGGCCTTCTTTTGCCATTTCTTCAAGTCTTCAGCAGTGCAGTCAGCTCTTGTCTTTGGCACATCCACTCCTTCATAATACTTTTTTTGTAGTCGCCAGGGGACCATCATTGACTATGTCCCAGAGTTCATTGTCTTCTCTTATGATGTGATCTCTTATCATGTTCTTCCACCAAGAATAATATTGAACATTAAAGAGTGGACGCATAGCAGTGCATTGGTCGTCCCAGTTTCCAGGTGGTGCACTCATCTTGATCAATTTTTAAGGTGTTAACCTCTACAAGGATAACCCGCTGTGATACCAATTGATTTTTAAGCATCAATACCATACAAGAAGGGGGGTGATTTGTGTGTATCTAATTTTAGCTTAACTGAACTATAGAAGGATTTAGTTTTTCTACGTGTTACAACTACTACTATTAGTGGAATAGTAAATAAAGAAAATAAAAAACACATTGATTTTTACGTGGAAAACACCTAGCTCAAAAGGTAAAAAAAACCATGACATACAAGTATGATTCCCAAACTTCCACTAAAATCATTGAGCCAAAACATCATTTAAAAAACTATTTGTAAACCTAAGGATTATGTCTAATCTCGTTGTAGCACACAACCACAACTGTTGCGACAACTTCTAGTTAACTTTAACTTGAACACTCTAGGTACCTACTTCAATTGCTTCTGTGAAAGCTGAAACGCATAAATTAAAAACACCTACTACAATTGAACTAGAATAAAAGACAGACACTTGGAACTGGTTCTTCTATCTCATTCAAGTAGCTTTAGGATTGCACACTTGAATCACATATAAATTTCTGGCAAAATCGCCTTGATATTTTGCTCTCAATTTAACTTTAACTTCTTCTTATGTGAATTATCTATAAAAGTGAACAACACTAATATTTAACGGGTTAGTAATTAGAGATTGACTTAGATTCAATGCTACTTTTCTATCGTATAAGAGTTCAAGGTGGTGTCAAACTCTAACATTATTTTCTTCCTAAACTGTGTTTTCTTCATGTAAGGTGTCTTTCTCTCCTTATCCAATATGCAACCTTTTCGATCAGATCAGGAGATATTCCTTCTTGATCAGTTTTATCTCCACCACGTGCATCTCACATCTACAGATTGATCATGACTGTGTTTCACAAGATGGACCTGGTCCACGTCTGAGTTCTTTTGTCAATCTTCAATATATAATTTTTACTACATTCCATAATAAATTTCGTGGTTAAATCTTATTTATTTTAAAACCCTAGGTTTTAGTCTAAACCCATAATTTTTATTAATTTACATATTGTCATACACCCATTAACTATGTATTAAATTCACATTAAGTAGAAATAATTTACCTGACAAAGCTAGACTTAATATCTTCCCTTTTGAAGCTCCCAAATCGTCCGAAAAAGGAGTGAAATGTGTCAAAAATAACACATTCTCGTATTAAATGAAGGCGGCTGCCTTTAGCAATTTCCGCACCTGCGGTTAGGGGACCTCATCTACGATCTCGCTTCTGCATGAGATCGTCCGCTTCTGCGGAAATGGCAGGGGACAGCATCTGCGGTCTGGTACCGCTTCTGCGAAAAACGAGCCGCATCTGTGGAACCTGGGTTCCTCCCCTTGGGCCGTATCTGCGATGGCTTAGCCGCTTCTGTGGGCTCGCACCTGCGGCTGGTCAACCGCAGGTGCAGTTATGACAGAATTGGAGCTTTAGCTCCTTCTCAAATTTTCAACTTAGCTCGAGCCTCGTCCGATTGACGTGGGGGACCCGCCCGAACATACGGGAAAGTTTGGAATCATAAAATGGACTCTCTCAAACCCTCAAAACGCCCGAAACAACGCTAAATCTAAAAATCACATCTAAAACCAATTGAATTAGACTTATGGACTTCAAGTTCTTCAATCTAATTCCAAAGTGCCGAAATGTACTTATACTATTCGTATTGACACCAAATTTTGCATGCAAGTATTAAGTGACACTATGGAACTATTCTTGGACTCGAAAATCTGTTCTGGCCTTGATATCACAAAAAGCCGCTCCAAACCAAATTTAAAGAATTTAAAATCCTTAAGAAATCAACTTCCACTATTTGGTGCCAAAATGCTCCTGGTTCATCCAAAAGCCTATCCCGACATATGCTCAAGTCCGAAATCATCATGTGAACCTGTTGGAACCTTCGAATTCTGATGAGGTCGTTTACTCAAAATATTGACCGAAGTCAAACTTAGCCTTTTTAGCCAACCTTAAGGAACCAAGTTTTCGGATTTCAATCCAAACTTTTCCAATTCTCTAACCAACCATCCCAGCAAGTCATACATCAGTAAAAGCAAGCAAGTGCAAAAAATCTTATTTAGGAGAACATGGTTCTAAAAAGCAAAACAACCAGTCGGATAGTTACATTTTATGTAAGCTATATATATATATATATATATTGCCTATTTAAAAGCTATTTATATAAAGGGTGACAAAAATCGACCGCCTTTGGTCTGTAATATTATAAATTTTATATTTTAGTTATTTTAAAATTGTATTTCCAACCGAATTCGATTGAAAATATTTAATTATAACTTATTGGTATATCGAATATATATTCTTTTTGTTATATTAAAAATCAATTGCCTTGGGCGGGAAAGCATAATTTCAAATATTCTGACCGAAATTGGTCGGAATTTTTGAAATTTTTAATAAGAAATTATTTTTGTAGATAATATACAAGTATGATCAAGTCTTGGTCAAATATTGACCCAGTTCCGCCCGAAATCGGTCGGAATTTTTATATATTTGATGTGGGACCACTACTTTTGTTGTCAAAAATAATTTTTTGATTTCTGCTGATCAATTTACTTAATCTCTGACCAATTCTGGTCGGTATTCTGTGGCGAATTTTTGTCAGTTTTTTAATAGTGTTATTCAATACAGTAAATGCAGACCATTTTAATGAAGAATTAACTTCCGTCTTTTACCTCTTTTTGCTTTATAGATACAGACCACTTTAATGAAGAATTAACTTACATCAAAACAACTAACGATCACTGAGTTCAGACAAGTTGAAAGCGAAGATGATGCTTAGTACAACAAACAATTCATCTCGTTCTTGAAACACTTTCTACCATTTTAATTGA
The DNA here is from genome assembly GCA_032618575.1 of Nicotiana noctiflora. Classification (NCBI taxonomy): domain Eukaryota; kingdom Viridiplantae; phylum Streptophyta; class Magnoliopsida; order Solanales; family Solanaceae; genus Nicotiana; species Nicotiana noctiflora. The sequence goes on from JASVEL010001657.1 coordinate 98,015, forward strand.
AGTCATGAGCTTGGACATATTCTAGAAGAAGAAAAAAATTGTCTGTGTATAGATACACGCACCTGCTTAGATGTTTGTGAAGTAACTCATTAAAATATATTATAGACTAAACAAAGTGCGTGGAGGCATGGAGTGGACGTTAGCTATTGCCTATTGGGTGGGGGCTATATGCTTGGTAAAGTTCCTAATTTAGGTCAAATTGTTAACATTCAACTTATAATCTAAACAATTTGAGTAGGACTAAAACCTCAATGGCATCTGTGAAGAAGCACTACAATTCTTTATATTCTTATATTCATGTTCAGCCGCAGTCAAATAGAGTCCACTTATTGTCAAGAACTCAATATATCTTATTACTTGAATTCTAACTTTAATTTTTGTTTTTTACCAGAACTAGGAGAGTATCAACGATCACCCACTATCATGTTAAATCACAACGTATCAAGGACTGTACATAGCCAGTAGGAATGATGTTTTATACTTTAATACCACACAAAAGGGATGAATTGTGTGGTATTTAATTTTTCGCGTACATTGATTATAGAAGGACCTAGTTCTTTTAAGTGTTTCTTAACTTAATGTTGCTGAAATAGAAATGCGGAAAGTAAAGTACACAAGTATTTTTACATGGAAAACAACTGGCTCAAAAAGTGAAAAAATCATGACCTACTACTCAATAAGATTTTCCCCAATAATTCACTAAATCACTGAGCCAAAACAGGAATTACAAAACACTTTGTAAACCTAAGGATTAACTCTAGTACCGATGTGGCAACCAGCCTCTAACTATTGTGACAACTTCAAGTTACTCTAACTTGAATACTCAAAGTACCTAGTACAGTTGTTTTTAGGTAAAGCTGAAATGTACAGTATGATAACACCTACTACAATTGACTAGAATAAAAGACAGACACTTGGAACTGGATCTTCTATTTGGTTCATGTAGCTTCAGGTTCGCACACTTGAATCACACAAGAATTGCTTGCAAAATGCCTTGCTATTTTGCTCTCAACTCACGTTTAACTTCAACGTTTGTGTGTGCCTATTAAATGAGAACACTCTGCAATATATAGAGTTAGTATATTAAGAAATAACTAGAGTTCCAATGCTACTCTTCCTTGGTGGAAAAGTTCTAGTTAACTTCAACCTCTAACTCCTTCCTTATCCTGGATAGTGTTCTCTTTGAGTACAAAGTCATTCTTCTTATCAATTATGCAACATTTTCGATCAGGAGATATCAGACAAATCAAGTTAACTTATCTCCTTCACGTGCACCCCTTATGCTCGAATTTGCCTGTGTCAGTGTACACAGGGAATAAACCTGGTTCATGCTTGAATTTCTTTGTCAAACTTCAAAACAAAACTTCACTTGGGCCTACAAGAAAAAGTACAAAAGCAATTGCATTTATGTTACAAATATAGATCCTTTGAAATATCAATCTTCATATCGTTCCGTTAGTTTGTTTGCTACTCTTGCACAAGACTACAATTGATGTCACTTTTTGTTAGATAGCCCATACCATGAATTTGTTCCCAAATAGTGTGAAAATCTACAACTTGCACAACTAAAATGAAGCTAAGTAAGAAAGCAAGATATATATTGACGGTTGAAAGTGATTAAATATATACTGAAGAGGACAAGACAAGTCTTGTAACTATACATGCATGGAACTTGACTTTTCATATTATGATGTTACCTCAAATACCTACAAACAAGATCTTTTAATGATGAAGAAAATCTTAGATTTTCTTTTAACTTTCCGGTATATTCAACTTCTCGCAGTGATAATTAACTCATAGATATGAAGGAGAATCGTATCAGATGCTGTTTTCACATTATTCTCCTATTAACTGATCAAAGATACAGGAGAATCACATCAAATCCAGAAAGGAATTTTTTCAAAATATTTTTCGTGTGTGCCTAATTATGGTCATCATTCATTCCTTAATTAGAAAACAAACAAAAATATAACCAAATACCATTATATGGAAGTAGATAGCTAAGGCCAAATATAATGTGGTTTGGTCTTGTCTAATAACACAAATATATACATAAAGCCCACAAGAAAGAAGAAAACTAACGGCTGGCTATGCGAATCTTTGAGTGTATCTAATTAATGATATTCGCCGTTCCATGAGAAAGACAAGACATTCGAAAAATAAAGGCAAAAAAGCATCAAAAAAGTGTATCATTTTCGTATCTTGAAAAAAAAAACACTTTTCTTCTCCATGTACTTTATCAAAGATGTGTTCCTCGTTTTCATTCAGTTTTTCCTCTTATATATATCATCATACCATATCTCTCTTTGCTTCACCAAAATCACCTTCATAATATCAACACTCTTTCTCCTATTTCTACATTATATTATATTTATGTGTGTCTCTTTAACTTTACCACATGCATGTAAAATGGCAAAGTTTTTTGCCCCAGGCTACTTCATTTTTTTGTTCATCATGAGTCATTTAATGTCCATAATAGGGAAGTTGAAGACTTATTGGAACGCTTCAAGTATTCCTCATGAACTTCTTTCCCTTGATATTGCAGCTAGGCTTAGTACAGACTCAGATGCCATAAGGGTAGCTTCCACTGATTTTGGAAATATTTTTAAGGAAACACCAGCTGCAGTTCTTTATCCATCCACCATTAATGATATACTCGATCTCATCAAGTTTTCCTATAATATGCCTATCCCTTTTACCATCGCGGCAAGAGGCCATGGCCACTCAGTGAGAGGCCAGGCCATGGCTCGAAATGGGGTTGTGGTGGATATGAATTCTTTAAAGAATAACTACAGAAATGGAATTAGGGTTAGTTGGGATGGTTCGTTAGGGTTTTATGCAGATGTTGGAGGTGAGCAGCTTTGGATTGATGTTTTGAATGCGACACTTATGCATGGACTTGCTCCTGTCTCGTGGACTGATTATCTGTACCTCACTGTTGGTGGAACTTTATCTAATGCTGGAATCAGTGGCCAAACTTTTCGTTATGGTCCTCAAATTAGTAACGTTCATGAGATGGATGTTATTACAGGTGGATATAAATATATGGCGTACATTTTATTATGGTTTAACTTATATACATAGATAGTATTGTAAAGAAATTATTCATACATTCAGACAACCTAAAAAATATTTTTTTAGGTAATATTCAATAAAAGGTGGGATTTATAATCTTGAAAATGAAGAAGTTTATCTGATTATAGCATATAAACGTTATCTAAAAAAAATCAGATAGTGTAACCTTTTTTAATACTACCAGTATATATAAGTTGAACTTTTTATTTATACAAAATTTAACTTATATGCATTGATATGTTAGTGCATGTTTACCTATTTTAACATATCACTTACTTTAATTTTGACGTATGTGATTGATTCGAACTCATTATAAATGGTAACATGTGATTATATCTAATGTTATGGCCTTGTAGTGTAATAATATCCTTTATATTATCCTTATAAAAAGTTAAACTCTTTAAAATTAAAGATTTACACTAATCACTCCCTTTTTTCGTTATATCTACCTTTCTGCATCTATTGGATATGTCTTTGGAGAAACTTGAGCTTTTTTACCTGGTCGGAACATATTTAGTTGCATGTGATAAGTACATATCCAGTGCCTGGCCAATGCAACAGCTTCTCTAAATCACAGAATGTCTATTATTGCATAGAGGTAATGTTAGTTAATACTTATTTATTCATTGAAGATTTCAACTTTTGTGTCTTGTTTGGTTGATCAGGTAAAGGAGAATTTGTGACTTGTTCCAAACACACGAATCCAGAACTGTTTTTTGCAGTTTTAGGAGGTCTAGGGCAGTTTGGAATCATAACCAGGGCAAGAATTGTCTTAGAGAAAGCACCAACTAGAGTAAGTGTGTATATATATGCTTCTTTAATTATAGATTTTCTAAGTTAGTACTATAATATTTTTCATTTTCATTTAGGTGCAAAGAAGTTATAATCATGATTTTTCGTTTGTTGTAATGTAGGTGAAATGGGTGAGAATTCTGTATTCTGATTTCTCAAAATTCACAAGAGACCAAGAACATCTGATTTCAATTGAGGGCCTGGACTATGTAGAAAGATCTCTCATGATGATGAATCACAGTCCTCCAAATAACTGGAGATCTTCCTTTTTCTCACCTTCTCATCAAACCAAAATAGCTTCCTTGTTGTCAAAAAACGACATTATCTATTGCTTAGAAATGGTCAAGTACTATGACGATCAAAGTGCTTACACAATTAATGAGGTATTAATATATTGTTATTGTATATATCTACACTGAAAATAGACAATTTAAAATATCAAGAGTGAAATTATTAATGTTTTATGCAGGAAATGCAGAAATTACTTGAAGGGTTGAAATTTATACCTGGATTCATGTTCACAAGAGATGCAACCTTTATGGATTTTCTGAATAGAGTTAGAAGTGGGGAGGTTGAGCTGCAATCAAAAGGTCTATGGGATGTTCCTCATCCATGGCTCAATCTTTTTGTACCAAAGTCCACTATCATGGATTTCAATGTTGGTGTCTTTGTGGACATCATTCTTAGACAAAACAAGGCCACTGGACCCATCCTTGTCTACCCAACAAGCAGGAAAAAGTACTGATCACTTCTATATCTTCCTTTACAATAAACAATCCTACCTAGTGTAATGAGCTTTTACACTATTAGATATTTTAACTTGTTGTAGCAAGAACCGGCCGAGCGACGATAAAATTATTTCTCTATGACATATAGGTTACAAGTTATTCGATAGTGATGCGTGCATCAATACTACATTATACTCTCTAGGGTGCGATTACGTGGACGCATTCTGTCCCTTTTCTTTAAAATTTTGTAGCAAGTAACTTGTCTTACTTATGAAGTTACTAATCCAAATTTTATGAACATTTGCTTATAATTATTTCTAAGTGGCCTAATAATAATAGTATAAAATTACATTTTTTTTATTGTAGAGAAGTGAAACTGTTACTTCATTGGCAGGTGGGATGAAAGAATGTCAGCAGTGATACCAGAAGAGGATATATTCTATTGTGTGGGGCTACTGTATTCTAGTGGGTTTGATGACTGGCAGGTTTTGGATGGCCTAAATGAAAAAATCCTAAAGCACTGTAATAAAAACGGCCTCAAGATCAAGCAGTACCTTCCACATTACAAAACCAAGGAGGATTGGATGAAACATTTTGGTGAAAAGTGGAACATTTTCCAACAAAGGAAGATCCAGTTTGATCCTAAGATGATTCTATCACCAGGACAGAGAATCTTTACTTTTACTTCTTTTTAGTAAAAGAATAGGCTGCAGATGAGCATTGATCGGCTCAAGTTTTTGTTTTTTTTGGTTGATATATTAAGATAGAGCCTTAGCATTTCACAGCTTGTAGTAAATCCTTCTTAATTTTTTTTACGAGGTTGAGCAACTGAAGAAATTCTTTTAATGATCTTCGTTAATTCCAACAACAACTACTATCTAGTATCGTCCCACAAGGTAGGGCGGTAATATGTAGACAGGCCGTATCGCAAAATGGCAGAGAGATTGTTTACAATCAACCCTCGGCTCATGGAATGAAAGGAAAAACAACAACAAAAACAAAAGAGCATTAGTAACTCCAACAGAAATCGCGTAAATAGTTATCTAAACATGAGAACCATAAATAAAATGACATGCAATAATATCAAACAGTAACTACCATAAATGACTATCATAAGGGGGAGACAATCCAATGCACAAATCATCTATGGATCGCCCTGTCAAGCCTCACCCAGCCCCGGGAGAGGAGTACGAAAAATTCTAGGAGCCCATATCCTACAATCCTGATACTAGACCTCCAGGCTTTTCTATAAAGAGATATGTCCTCAGAAATCCGCATTCTAGCCATGTCATGCCTAATCACCTCTCCCCAATACCTCTTAGGCCTCCCTCTGCCTCGCCTCACGCCGACCACCGCTAGTCGCTCACAACGTCTCACTGGTGCATCAGGACTTCTCCTCCGCACATGTCCGAATCACCTGAGCCTCGCTTCACGCAGCTTCTCATCCACCGGGGTCACCCCCACCTTCTCTCGAATAACTTCATTCTTATTCTTATCTAACCTGGTCAGCCCGCACATCCACCTGAGCATCCTCATCTCCGCAACATTCATTCTTTGAACATGAGAGTTCTTCACCCACTATGCCCCATACAACATGGCAGGTCTAACCACAGCTCTATAAAATTTCCCCTTGAGTTTCTGTGGTACTTTCTTGTCACACAAGACTCCTGATGCATGCCTCCACTTCGACCACCCTGCTCCTATACGATGAGTGACATCCCCGTCAATCTCTCCGTCCCCCTGAATCACCGACCCAGGATGTCTGAAATTGTCCCTCTTGGCGATGACCTGAAATCCAATTTCACGTCCATGCCTACTTCGCCCGGCTCGACGCTAAACTTGCATTCCAGGTATTCAGTTTTAGATCTGCTTATTTTGAAACCCTTAGACTCAAGGGTCTGTCTCCATACCTCTAGCCTCTCATTCACGCCGACCCTCGTCTCGTCTATCAATACTATGTCATTAGCAAATAGCAACACCAAGGCACATCCCCTTGAATATGTCAGGTTAGAGCATCCATCACCAAGGCAAACAAGAGAGGGCTAAGTGTCGATCCTTGATGGAGCCCCAAAACCACCGGGAAATGGTCTGAGTCACCTCTCACCGTCCTAACCCTAGTCTTAGCTCTATCGTACATGTCTTTGATTACTCTGATGTAGAATTTCGGCATGCTCTTCGCCTTCAGGCACCTCCATAGCACCTCCGTTGGGACCTTGTCATACGCCTTCTCCAAGTCGATAAACACCATTTGCAGGTCCTTTTTCTTATCCCTGAACTATTCCACCAATCTCCTGACAAGGTGGATAGCTTCTGTAGTAGAGTGACCAGGCATGAAACCGAACTGGTTCACCGATATAGACATCATATCCCTCACCCTCGCCTCGATCACCCGCTCCCAGACCTTCATGGTGTGACTTATTAATTTGATACCCCTATAGTTGTTGCAACACTGGATATCCCCTTTGTTCTTGTACAAGGGCACCACCGTACTCCACCTCCACTCCTCCGGCATCCTTTTGGTCATGAAGATCGCATTGAACAACCTGGAGAGCCACTCCACTCCTGACCTACCCATGCATTTCCAGAACTCCACCGGGATCTCGTCAGGCCCGGTCACTCGGCCCCTACTCATCATACGCAAAGCCCGCATTACCTCATCCACCCAGATGCACCTGCAGTACCCAAGGTCTCTATCATGTTCTGAATTTCCCAGCTCCTCTAGCTCTATGTTTCGATCCCCCTCCTTGTTGAGTAGGTCTCGAAAGTACGCCTGTCACCTCTGCTTGACTTGAGACTCTCCCATCAGAACTCTACCATCTTCGTCCTTGATGCACCGAACTTGGTCTAGATCTCACGCCTTCCTCTCCCTTACTTTAGCTAACTGGAATAACTTCTTGTCCCCGCCTTTCTCCCCTAATTCCTCATACATGCGACCAAACGCCACGTTTTTAGCTTCCGTAACCGCCAGATCGCTTCCTTCCTCGTCATCTTATAGATCTCCTTGTTCGCTCTCCTTTCTTCCTCGCTTGTGCTCCCGGCCAACTTAGCAAACGCCGCCTTCTATACATCCACTTTTACTTGGACTACATCGTTCCACCACCAGTCACCCTAATGTCTGCCTGAATATCCCTTCGCTACCCCGAGCACATCTCGTGCTACCTCCCTAACCAAGTTCACCATCTCTGACCTATTGCGTCCGCTTCCCCAAAACTTCTCCAAGCTCCACCATCAACTAACCTCCTCTTCAACTCTTGGGCTTTCTCCTTAGTCAGAGCACCCCATCTAATCTACGGTCGTCCCCGAGCACCCCTCCTCTTCCTCTTCACCCAGAGGCCGACATCCATCATTATGAGTCTATGAAGAGTCGAAAGGGGCTCCCCCGGAATAACCTTGCAGTCCTTGCATAAGCCTCTATCGCTCCTTCTAAGAAGGAGGTAATCAATCTGAGTCCACGCGGCCGAACTTTTGAAGGTGACCAAATGCTCTTCCCTCTTCTGAAATGTCGAGTTCGCAATTAGAAGCTCAAAAAGCCTAGCGAAATCAAGCAGTGACGTGCCTCATCCGTTCCTAACCCCAAGGCCAAAGCCACCGTGCACCGCACCATAACCACCAGCATCAACCCCAATATGACCATTAAAGTCCCCTCCAATAACTAACTTCTCAGATTGGGGAATACTACTCACCAAATCATCCAAGCCCTCCCAAAAGCGCCTCTTAACCTCCTCATCTAAGCCCGCTTGCGGCGCATAAGCGCTGATGACATTGAGGACGTAACCGCCATTAACCTATCATTCACTCGCCTAACCTCAAACACGGACTCCCTTAGATCCCTATCCACCAAGATGCCCACTCCATTCCTACCTCTCACAACCCTAGAATACCACAGCTTAAACCCATCTGCATTTCTCGCCTTCAACCATTTCCACCTAGTCTCTTGGACACAGGCTATGTTGACCCTCCTCATAAAAGAAGCATCTGGGTCGGGGCCATCTTCGATCCATGCAAGGCACTCTCGAAAGATATCATGCCATTCATAGCTCATCCCCATATATGTAGTTCGCATGTTCCAAGCATTCGGAATTTCCCCTCGGAGAACTCAGGACCATGTGGCGATTCATCCATGTTAATTACCCCAAGTGATCCACTCGGTGCCTTCTCTTCCCTTTAAAGGGCCTCAGGACCGGGCCCCTCGATCTCTCCCTCCAAATGACCTTTAAGACGAGGTGTTCTTTCGCTGCCCAGTGGCTCGGGGACTTTGCTCGAGCTCCCATCAGAGATTTCTGTAGTCCTAGAATGAACCGCATCAGCCACAATCAGTTCGGCAAACTTCGAAGCGTCAGTGCTTCCTCTCTTTTGAACTACCAACAGGCAGTCGTCATCCTCCCTCTCTTCCTCCTCGTACCCAAGGTGTTGGGCCATTTTTGGAGATAGCGCCATAGTATCGGCCCTAGGCTTTCGAGCCTTGATTTTCTTTGGCTTCGGGGAATTTGCAGGTGACCCCCTCTTTTTTTTCTTTTCTTTGGAAGGCTTTGGGATCTCTTCTTCAGCGGGGGCGGCCGCATAGCAACGGCCTCTCTGAGGCCTGCATAAAGACAATGTAAGTATTTCTTTGAGAAACAAAATAAGTAAATAAAAGAATTCACCATGGTTTTTTGCCTCCCATCGACCTTTGTCTGGGTCACGCCAGTTGCGCTCTACGTACGAAGAAGCAGAGGCTAGTTTTCTGACCCAACCTTCGAAGTCTGGGACCGCACTAGGGAACCAAGCAACAACTACACCATCGGAAAGAGGTTAGACCAAGAAAAGATGAGGTTGAGAAAGAGAAGGGAAAATAGGCTATAAAGTCATTATCGACAAACATGTACTTATGTTTCATATTCCATTCCTCGGGGAATGGCATCCTCTCAGCAGGAATCAGGTCGGAGGTCCTGACTCGGACAAATCGGCTTATCCATCCTCGATCTTTGTCTTCATCGATGCTGGAGAAGAGAGATTTCATGGATTGGTGTTGTAGCTTTATCAAGCCACCTCGATAAAGACGAGGGTTGTATAGCATGTTCAGATGATCGAGGGTAAAAGGCATTCTCTCGACCTGTCTCGAGAAGAATCTGATCAAATTGATGATGCGCCAGAACAAAGGATAGATCTGGCCAAGCATCACTTGGTATTGTTGGCAAAAATCAAGAATAGTTGGATCAATGGGGCCCAGATCTAGAACGGCAGGGCCTAGCGTGATGGGTAGGTGTACACGCTTAAGTACCCTGCTTTATGAGTAGTGGTGTACTCTTCAGGGGAAAGGATCACTACATCTTTGTTCTCCTAGTTGCAGTCCATTTTCACTTACCGGAGCTCATTTTTGGTTATCAAACAGATGTATCAGAACATGGGCTCACATCGGCCTGGTGTCGAAATAGGTTTTTCGATTTTGAAATCGGATATTGTTTCACACGGTGGGGGAATACACTCCTCGATACAAGGCAGCGCCACCATTTACTTCTGGCCGGCCACGATGATGAAGAGGATTTTTCTTTTTGGGGAATAGATTTAGATGTTTTACCATTATGGTTTGGAAATTCGAGAGAAGAATTAAAGAGGGGAGATGAAGCAAGAATAAATTGAGATAAGAGTGAACTCGGAAAGGTTGAATGAGTAGTGAGATTTTTTAGAATGATTTGAGAAGTAAAGTTTGAAAAATTGTGAAGTTGGCCTATTTATAGAAGCCGCTTAAGCGTATTGGGAAAACCAAATAGCCGACAGTCAACCGCCCCCAATTAATGACTTTGGGAACTACACGAAAGAGACCTTTCAGTCACTGCAGCCGCTGACATCACGAGGTTGACATCAGGATCAAGGCGTCAAAGCATTGAAGATCAAATCGTTTCTTATCGACCTACTCTAATAAATACGGGGACTATCTGTATACGATCAAAATCATATGCCTTCGATCTATATGCTCGAGGGGTCTTCTTAAGATCGAGTTCAAGCAAAATCAAGTTCGAGCTCGATGGACCAGACTCGAGCTCGAAGATAGGATGCAATGCTCGAGGATCGAAGCACGATGAATACCGAAGCCGAGTATGTTCGACCCTGAAATAATACCATTATGGGTTTCTAACATAATGAGAGAGATTCCTGCCACGTCTCCAGAATCATGGCGTAAATCTCGGAATAGAATTGTACGATTCCATACTAGGCGGTTAGACAGCTGTCCCAATAAGATCTCTTACTGTAAATAGAAATGTACCTTATTTAGAGTTCCCCTTTATAATATCTAATCATTGGCAAAGAATACACTATCTTATTTTTCCGGCTCATTCTTCATTAGACTTGTCTTTTCTCTTTACTATTCTTTCTTTATTGTTCTTGGTTCATCTTGATGTCAGTAAGCTCGAGGCCGATACTGTTTGGTAACACTAATTTGATTCATTCGTTTCTTTCATCTATACTTTATATTTCTTGATTATTAATTAGTATTGAACTAAATCACATCTCTTTAAAGCCACAACAACAACAACAACAACAACAACAAAGTATATTCCCACAAGGTGGGGTCTAGGGAGGGTAATATGTAGACAGGCCTTACCTCTACCCGAGAGGGCAGAGAGGCTGTTTCCAATCGACCCTCGGCGCATGGAAAAGAAAGGCAAACAAACAAAACAAAACAAAAACCGCGTTAGTTATTCCAACATACAACGCATAAAAATTATCTAAACATAAGAGACATATGTACCATAAATAAGCAGGCATGCAATGATATTAAAACAACAACTACCAGAAATGACTATCATAAGAGAACACACACTAATCATCTATGGCGGCCCTACCACGCCTCACCCACCCCGGGGAAGGAGTACGAAAAATCTAGAAGCACCTATCCTACAACCTGATACTAGACCTCCAAACTTTCCTATCAAGGGTCGTGTCCTCGGAAATACACATCCTGGCCATGTCCTGTCTAATTACCTCTCCCCAGTATCTCTTAGGCCTCCCTTTGCCTCGCCTCACACCGACCACCGCTAGCCGCTCACAACTCCTTACCGGGGCATCGGGGCTTCTCCTCCGCACATGCCCGACCCCACCGAAGCCTCGCCTCACGCATCTTCACATCCACTGGGGCCACCCCCACCTTCTCCCGAATAACTTCGTTCCTAATCTTATCTAACCTGGTGAGCCCGCACATCCACCTAAGCATCCTCATCTCCGCAACCATCATCCTCTCTGAACATGAGATTTCTTCACCGGCCAACACTCCGTCCCATACAGTATGGCAGGTCTAACCACAGCTCTATAAAACTTCCCCTTGAGTTTCTGTGGCACTTTTTTATCACACAACACTCCTGATGCAAGCCTCCACTTCGACCACCCCGCCGCTATACGGTGGGTGACATCCCCGTCTATCTCCCCGTCCCCCCGGATCACCGATCCAAGGTATTTGAAACTATCAAATTTAATTGCTATTCGTATTTTCGAGGTAAACAAGACTATATGTCTAAAGTTTCAAATTTCAAACAAGTGATTTCCAACTTCAGTCTCGCAAGTCTTGGTGGTTAAACTCTATAAACTTTGGCTACTTTTTAAACGGAGAAGGGTCAAAATGCCTCTCAACTATTGAAAAAGGTCTAAAAATACCTTTTATCATACTATTGGGCTAAAAATATCCCTCCATCCACCTTTTTGATTCACTTATGCCCTTTGATTGTTAGGTCTTGAATTTAAAAAATATATCATTATAATAATATAACATTGTAAGTGTTTAATATTATTGTAAAATATCTTGCACGGTAGTATATTAGCACGATGTATAAGTATACCAAATAGGCATATTATTATTTTACGTCTATTCTTACCATATCATACAAAAATTATGCAATGTTGGAGAGAAAACTAAGTTCCACCCAAGATTACACTACTGCAAAACATGAGATGAAGCAAAAAAACAGTGGGATATGTTGTCGACACACAATTTTGCATTCTTTAACATGGTCTTTACAAAATTAATCTCTCTATAATCAAATAAGGCAAGGACAGGAGAGCATGTTGCTGGTTTTCTCAGTGCTTTGTCTGGTATGAATCCATCATTTTCCTCATCTGCTATCTACACAAGTATATATCATGCATAGACACTAATATGCATAAAAATTAAAAGCACACTGCACATGCATAAAATTTTAAAAGAACATGCATAGACACTAATATGCATATGTCACCAACAAGTTGGTTGGTTTAAGCTGAAGAATGTCTTCATAACTCATACTATAATCTTTCTGGGGAATCAGAACATCCAGATGCAATTGCTTCTGCTTTTGCAGCACGCTCTGCAATCCATAGTTTATGTCTAGCTGCAAAAGTATAAAGAGCAGGATTTAAGTTCGCAAGTTAATTCAAGTACTATTCATCCTTTCAACTCCTAGTTTTTAAAATTTTCAATCGCTACTCCCTTTTTACTATTCTAACAATAGTAATCTTAGTGTCCATGCTGTAACATAATGTCCTCAGATTTCAGGAGAAATAACCATTGCATCTATGTCTGAAAGATGATCTCAATGATAGAAGCGACCGAAATAAAGAAAGGTAGAAATTTTAAATGTATGTTGGCCACTTCCCTACAGTGAATGGTTAATATCCTTGCAATTACAATTCTTGTCCAAATAATTAGCCCATCATGTTCCTACAAGGTAAAAGAAAATTAACACTTCAAAAGGATCTGATACCACATAACTGTTAATGGCTAATGGCATCTAGTTTCGTAATGTCAAATATTTTCCTTTCCATGTTCAGAAGTGGTAGTCGTCTCTTAGGATAAATAAATATAAAAGGCAAGAATGAAACCAAAGGGGAAAAATTATTTTTACAAATTATTTATTCACAAAAACAACCACCCAGTTAGATCCCACCCACATGTGGGGTCCGGGGAGGATAATGTGTACGCAAACCATACCCCTACTCCGGAGGAGTAGAGGCGTTTCCGGTAGACCCTCGGCTCAAGAAAGAAAGAGACAATGCATCAGTAGCAGCAAAGGAATCCTAACATATAACACCAACAATGCAATAACCAGAAAATAGAGAGCCAAGTATTAAAAGAAAGCATCAACAAAGGCACAATACCACATACGCAAGGGAAATTTATTCACAAAAACGAAGGGAAAAAAACCAAACTGAAATTCGTTTTTCTTGAACAGAAGTGATTGAAGATGAATCTTGAAACGCACATCCATTTATAAGTGATTAGGAGGCAATGGAGTGAGAGATAGGGGCAAGGATGTATGGATCATGGAAAGGGAGCTTGAAAAGGAAAGTAGAGCTGAAAGACGCAATTTTAAGCACAGCCTATTCCATTTGCAGAACCACACAATATGTGGAAACTTCATCTTTGGATATATTTGTGTCTCAGATAATCACACATAGAACGAGAGGATTGGTCTTGGTTCATATGGGGAGGTTTACCATGCAGATTGGAATGGCACTGTAAGTGATTTTATATAAAATATTCCTAGGTGCATTTTGTTTCATCTTCCTATTCATAAACTGTTACTAGCCATGTTTTTTTTTTTTTTTTTCGGAAAATAATTTTACTAGCCATGTTACTACAAGTGACTTCAAGTTCTAAGTTGTCAGTGTGTTCTTTTTTATTTTTCGCGATCTTTCGCCGAGGGTCGATTGGTAACAGTCTGCGTACATATTACCCTCCCCAGACCCCCTGTGGGACTATAATGGGTAGTTGTTGTTGTTGTATAATCACACATAGAACCTCATTAAGGAAATCAAATCAAGCAGGAAAAGCCACACACTATAGGAAACTCCAAAGTAGAGTTTAGTTATATTGCATGATCTTATTTGAACCTCCAGTCACCCCTTCCTTGTATGATTATCCTCTCAATTCCGGAATCGCTATTACTATGAGTATAATACACATGGTCTCAAGTTATTGCTTCTCACTTTCCAATCAGAAATCTCGAATCCAATAATGTGCAATTCAAATATATTAAAAAAAGCATCAGAAGAAAGCTAAGTCAGTTACAAAAGCTGAATCTAGAGGTTAAGTGTTTTCAGCTTTGTATCCCAATATTAAAGTTGCGGTTTTTATCCAAGAACAACTGCTCTATACGTACTTTTTTTTAAGGAAAACCTATGTTGCTCGGACTCTCCGAAAATGTGGTCGGATACGTATCAGATCCTCCAAAAGCGGTGCATTTTTTAAGGATCCGACACGGGTGCAGCTACATTTTGGAGACTCCGCGCAACATAGAGGAAAACTGGAAAAGAGACCCACAATTCAAAGGGTATGGAAAAGGATATGGTATTATACCTGATTGGAAATTGGAGAATCTGAAATCAACAGTTTTCTCCTGGTTTGGCCTGCTTGTTGTTTTGCTTTCTGCATTTTGATCATTTTCACTGTCACCTCCCCTCTAGTTGCTGAGTTAATGGCTATATTTTCTTGAAATGTGGTACAGCCAACAAAAAGAAACTCACTTTATAGCTGTATATAACAGATACAACTGATACAGTTAAACAGTGGCTAAAAGTCCTGTAGCACATCTTTCCCAACATTGTGCAACTAAAAAGAGAGAGTCGAGTATTTGAAACTACTTATACAAGGAAGAATTCGATCTTTTTTAATCTGAACTAACAGGGAAGCATTCTAATGGAAGCCAAAACAAAGACAAAGTCTTTTTCAATTGCCCGACACCTTAAAGGTATTTTCCTTACTTTTACTAAAACAAGAACCTATTCTCACAAAGGAAATTAGAAAGCTAGCAACACAGCTTAGCTCAACTTAAATTGAATGAAACATAACCATATTGGACTCCACTAATGCGAGCCACGACAACTAATATTGAACAGCAAAAAGACAACAGATGAAAAGGAGGTGTAATAAGCAGAGTTAGCATTGATAAAAAGCTACTCCCTCCGTTTCAATTTATGTGAACCCATTTGACTGGGCACGGAGTTTAAGAAAAGAGAGAAGACTTTTGATCTTGTGGTGTAAAATGAGGCACCTTTATTTTGTGTGGCTATAAATCATTACATAAAGGTAAATTGTTTCCAAATAAGGAAAGGGGTCATTCTTTTTGGCACGGACTAAAAAGGAAATAGGTTCACATAAATTGAAACGAGAGGGAGTATTTAAAGACATAATTTGTTACCTAAAAATGCTTTAGATCAAAAGAACCGTGACGACAAAACTCTCAAAAATGTTACAATTGGATCCCTTGCATTCCACTATGATATCAGTCAGGATGGAGCAACACTGAGATTTAAACCTGCGAGTTTGGAGAGTTAAGTTCAGTATGCAGTTACCTTCAAATTTTCATATACAAGGTTTTTGCACAGAAGTGACCTATTCAAGGACTATATTAGTTATGTATTACAGCAACGTTACGTAAAAGTTCAATATCACCTCTAACAGAAGGAATTCACAATAGGCAACCATTATATTCAAAACTACTTTAGGCTTGTCCTGATAAACATGTGTGGACGAAGTTATATGTCGAAGACTGCAGACACTCATTCATGCACTTCAAAACCAACAAGGCAACAGACTCCATTTTTCTGAGTTCTGATTTTAAGAGGCCTCCCGACAACACTGAGCAGCCCAAAATAAATAAGATAAGAATAACAGAAGACCGATAAAACTACCAAAGCAATAAAACCCTATTACTCCATGCTCATATTTACTATACGCGGCTTGAGAAGATAGCTACACAAAAGACACGGAAAAGAAAAGATTGAAAACAAAGCATAGATAGGAAAAATAACATGAATTATAATCACAATTAAATCTGAAATTGAGTGAAAAGACTTAACAAAAGATTGAGGCAATAACAGAGAAGGAACTAAAGAGAAGCAAAAAAAATGGACCAAGGGGAAAACCAGAAGAATCAAAATATGGGAAAGAACAACAACATAAATACCAACGCTTTGATTGCAAAAGGAAAACAATAAGAAAAGATAGCTGCATAATATAATGTAGGATGCATCAGATAGCATGCATTCTCATACCCATAAAAGAGGGGGGAAAGAAACAAGAAGAAAACCAGAAGCACAAAAAATCCAGAGCATGGTTTCTAGAAGCTTCAAAATACAACACAACAATTCGAAGGATAAATCGGCAAAAATAGAAATGCATCACGTGCAATAACATTGGATGATGATATCATAATCCTCACGTATATGAAGTTCAAGAAATATCAAAGAAAAGGTGAGAAGGAATGATATTCGACATGCTGGTGACAAAAATATTTCTAGAATTTTTTTCCATATTGCCAAGAAGAAAGCACACTTAGTTTCAATCTCTATTCTCTGTGAAGATTCTTTATTTCCTAAATAGATGGATATCTCGGTTTTCCTGAGTAACAATATTACCCTCCGTATAAAATTCTACCCAACAAAAAAAATAGAAATAATAAGGTATCCAGAACATGAGCCCAGACATCTATTTCAAAACATACCTAGAGAGAAAGAAGAAAAACTAAAACTGGAGAAAATTAAACCAAAACTCACTGCTAACAGGTAGATCCCGTTGGAACAGAAGAAACCAAAGCTTCCAGAAGAAGTGGAGAGACTCAAGAAAAAGCTTACACATAAATTACTGAAGAAGCCAGAATGAGATAGAAACAGAGAGTCCAGGGTGTTCAAAATTCCAAATAAGAGATTTCCTTACCTGCTCTGTTATTAAATGACAACACAATAAGTTCCCCAAATTGCCCCTGCCCGTACCATCTTGTTCATCCACCATTGCCACTTCTATATAATTTATTTAAATTTAGTAGAAATAGTACTCGCATCAAGCAACCGCAAGTAAGAAGTTAATAGGTCTTTGGAGCTTCCAACCAAAACATTGTCACTGAACCAAAACCTGTATCAGAATTAACAAGTTTCTCCTGGAGAACAGATTCGACAAATGCTGTCCTTCTTAAGAACAGGAACAAACTTTGACAATCCCGTAGCTTCTTCAGATTCCAAACAGGAAACAGCATAATGATAGCTACCAACAATTTTGAACCAAAGAAGTAATTCCCACAATTGCTAAGACGAAAATTATACTTTAAATTAGAGCAATATTCTTTTACACCAAACAAACAAGTGATTAAGGCCACAGCATTAACCCACGAAAAATAGAAAAAGCAAAAAGATCAAGCTCTCCTTTTACTCAACCGCCACGAGTTAGGCTCATGGTATCTATCGTAAAGGGGTTCAATGCGTTCTTGTCTCTTGCGCTTGCTCAATTTAGTTGGGTCAGACACTTTGAAGAATCTCGGCGCCAATTCCACAAGCCATTTCGGATCTACAACAGTGACTTCACGCATGTATTCCTTAGTTGTCATCACCAGCTCATGGTAAATAACCCAGTCCGGTTGTCTTTGAAAAAGTGCACTGCTGGGATGGATGTAAACGGGCTGGTTTTCAACAAGGGTTCTATAACCCTCTTGAGGATCCTTTCTGGCAGAATGAAAAAAGAACCCTGCTGTAATAGCCTTGCGGATCTTTGTAAAGTTTTTTCCGGCACTCATAACATCCAATTTATACCTGCCAAGGCATGGAAGGTTCACCATTAGGTAACAAATCTATTAAGTTTCTTCTCAATAAAATTAGGGATAGAAATCAATTGACTAAGTCCAACCCAATCAGGCAGTAAAAGCTGAATAAAATTGTAAGAGATGATGAAGCAAGAAATGAAAAAACAAAGAGAAGGAATTAAAGACGTACTTGTCCATAATGGAGAGGAGTTGTTTCCTGACATCTTGTGCCCTTCTAAGAGATCGAGATTGAACAAAATTTTCAAAACACCATGGCCCAGAAAAGTTTTTGGCTTTCCAAGCCTCGTAAACAGCAAGCAAGGTCAGATGATCACCCTCAGGCTGAAAAAACTTGGCTCTTTTCTGATCAGCCTGAGCTTGTTTTTCTCTCGGTCTGTAGAAGATATTGCCAGTTTGAATCATTGCAATGATGGTCAAGATCTCATCGCTACAACCAAGGTCCACACTGGCGAGGAGCATCTTGGACAGAGGAGGATCCAATGGAAATTCTGCCATTTTCCTTCCCAATTTTGTTAGGAGCCCCTCTTCATCCAGCGCTCCAAGAGTATACAACTGTTCCATGGCTGATACCAGAGCCTGAGGGGAAGGAGGGTCCATGAAATCAAACGACAAAAGATCATTAATTCCCATAGCTTTCATCATAAGTACAGTGTTCCCAAGATTTATCCTCTGGATCTCAGGGATGCTAGTAGGAGACATTTCATTGTGGAACGCACTCTCCGTGTATAGGCGGTAGCATTTACCAGGTCCTGTTCTTCCAGCACGTCCAGCTCGTTGCTTTGCTGATGCTTGTGAAATTGGAGTTATCACCAAAGAATCAAGCCCCTGTTTTGGATTGTAAACATTTTGCTTTGCAAATCCAGGATCAATAACATAATATATACCATCGATAGTCAATGAAGCCTCAGCAATATTTGTAGCAACAACCACTTTTCTCTTCCCAGGAGGGGCAGGATCAAAAATTCTAGATTGCATTTCACTGGGCAGAGCACTATAGACAGGTAAAATAATCAGTTCAGGAACATTTTTACCTAGCCCTTTCATCCTCTCGTACAGACATTGGCAAGCATAATCAATCTCCTCTTGACCAGTCAGGAAAAGGAGGACGTCACCTTCAGGTTCTGTCAAGTGGATCTGCAGTACAGTGATTAAAGCTGCATCAAGGTAATCGCTTTCTGGTTGTTTAGTGTAAAGCACCTCTACTGGAAAAGTTCTTCCTGGGATTGTAAAGATGTTGCAGTTGAAGAAATATCCAGAAAATTTCTCTGCATCCAAGGTTGCAGATGTGACTATCAGACGGAGATCAGGTCTCCTCTTCACAAGTTGCTTAAGCAGTCCGAAGAGAACATCAGTGTGAATGGTTCTCTCGTGCGCTTCATCAAGCATTACGACTGAATACTGGGACAAATTTTCATCAATCAAGATCTCCCTCAGAAGCATACCATCAGTCATATACTTTATAACAGTTTCTGGTCCAGTACAATCCTCGAAACGGATAGCATAACCAACTTCTTCCCCTAAACGACAACCAAATTCCTCAGCAACTCTCTTAGCCACTGACATAGCAGCCACTCGACGAGGTTGAGTACATCCAATTTTGCCCTTCGTTGTATACCCTGCCTCAGCTAAATACTGTGTCACCTGTGTTGTCTTGCCAGAACCTGTCTCGCCAATGACGACAAGGACCTGATTATCATGGACAGCCTGTACCAGTTCATTCTTCAACTTGTAAATTGGAAGGCTCTTCCTCTGCTCCTGGAGAGATAGTTTAGACCTCTGCCCAAAGGTCAAGGCTTTACCATAAGCATCTTTTTTCCATTCTGGCATGTCATAGGCAGATAAACCGACACCCCTCAACTCCTGTGCCAGATGCCTCTCACCAGTCTCCGGCATAGGGTCTTCCCATGGTCTGTTAAGATCCTTCGGGATGGAATCAAGCATTGTTCTCTGTTGTTGTTCCCTCACTTCCCTTCTCTCTTTAATCAAAGCTGATTGAAGTGCAGCAGCACGACTCAAGGATCCTTCGGGATTTTTAAAAATTTTAACAGGGGACATATCCACTGAATACCGACTCTGGCCTTGCAAAAAAGGGGGTTCATCTTCATTCAACTCAATCTCAAGCTCTTCTTCCGCACCCTCTTCCTGATATAGCACCCCATCCCCTTCTTCATCAAACATAGGAAATTCCTTTACACTCATAACACCTGCAGCTATGAGTTGTTTTGCTTCCCATATTTCGGGTGAACTCATTCTCTTCAATGGTCGTCGTGATGGAACAACATCTTCCTCCTCTTTAATCCTGATACCTGAAAGACCAATCCTTGTCTTAGAACCCTCACTGTTCATCCCCGAAGGATTCGCCCTCAATCCATCATCATCCGAGCTCTTCTTCAATGGCAACAAATCCCTTCCAGTATTCTGATCAACATCTCTCATCGACAGACTCAGCTTCTGCCCACTAATAGAGATCACCTTAACATAAACCTCCTGGTCACGCTTTACTAAATCTTTTGCATTTGAAACCCTTCTAGCAGCAAGCTGGGAAACATGCACCAACCCTTCTTTCCCCCTAAAATCATTTAGTTGAACGAAACAACCAGAATCCATCACCCTTGACACCCTCCCCTTATACACTCCATACAACTCAAGCTCATTCGACGGAAACCTCCCCTTCCTTCTTTCATCATTCCCATCCTCCTCAAACCCATCTCTTCTGTTCTTATCATACTTGTTCCTGTCCTGATGCCCCCCAGACCTTATATCATCCTCCTCACCTTCCCCATACCCATCTCTCCTATTCTTCTCATATTTATTCCTGTCCCGCTCCCGATCCCTATGCCTTTCCCGTCCTTTATATTCACCTCTATCATCACCATGATTATCCCAGTCTCTATCCCTCTCGCTCTCCCTACCCCTATCCCTATCATCCCAATCCCTACCCCTATCCCTATCACTATCCCTATCCCTATCCTTACCCCGTTCTCTTCTATCATCCCTCTCTCGCCTCCTGTCACGCCTATTCCTATCAAAATCTTCTTCCTCATCCTTCCCCCTCTTACTCTTTACCTCCAACTCGATCTCCTTCTCTAATTCCTTCACTCTATCTCTATCATCCCTAATTTTCAATGCCGAAAATTCAGAATCATCCTTACTCAACTCATTCTCTGACTTGGACTTCACCTTAGGAGGCAAGATGGCATGAATTATGGTCAATAAAGTGCGGACAAAATAATCCGGCATTTCAGCACCATTTTCTTTCAATTTCCCATCAAATTCGTCCACTGTCTCGCACTTTCGACCAAGTTCCGTAATAAACTCAGCTAATACTTTATCACCGAACCCTAAATGGGTCTCCAGCTCTGAACAAACTTTTGAAACTAAAGAAAGATACTCTAATTTTTTTAGCCCATCTTCTTCTACTTCAGCTCCCATTTCAACAAATCCAAAGCACGAAATATACACACAAATTGCTTCCTATATGAATAGATGCACAAGAATGATATTAGGGTTTTAGAGGCTTACCGTTTGAGATTGATCGTGGGATTTTGAAAAGGGGGAATTGGAACTACTATATGTATTTGATGGAATTTATAAATCCGAGCTGGTTAACGAGAGGAAACCGACGTAGTTCCGGTTTTGGCAACAGTTGCGAGTTGCGAGTTCCGGGACTTATTTCAAGGTTATTTAAGTTATTGGGCCCAAAGTTATTGCAAATTTGGCGAAAATTTTAAAAATAGCCAGATTTATCACATATCATTGAAAAATAGTCAAGTTTTAAAAGTTATCGAAATTTAGCCACTTTAAATCTAAGTAAAAATACTGTTCAAAATCCTAAAAATACGCCCGTAAATTTTAAGGGAGTTCCAGCATAAATATGCTTCCCGTAAATTTTACGGGAGTTCCAGGATAACTTTGCTGGAACTCCCGCAAATTTTACGGGAGTTCAAGCATAATTATGCTGAAACTCCCACAAATTTTATGGGAGCTTCAGCAAGTATAATTGTCTAGTATAATATACTGGAGCTTGGAGCACTGGTGCTCCAGTCTCCCGCAAATTTTACAAGAGTTAGCAAAGTATATCGGTCCAGCATAAAATGCTGGAGTTCGTACATAAATGCACTAGAACTCCTGTATATTATACTAAATCGGTCCTTATTGCAGCAAAGTAGTAGCTATTTTTCATTGACCAGTATAAAAACTGGCTATACCATAATATTTTAACACAAATTTGGGCTAAAATGTAGCGGGCGGACCGTCTACTTCAAATTTAAAAAGAAATTCTTATTACTAGCAACCTTAAGTCGGAACATTACAAAGTTTTAGCAATTAATTGGAAAGAGGATAATTGAAGAAATTATATTTAAATTTGTCCATGTTATATGTTATACATATTCAAACCTCAAATATAAATATTTATAAATACAAAATAGTAGCTTCTGTATCTTTATAGTATAAACATTAACTTTTGGAGCATATTATAATATTATAATACAATTTGCCATATATTTATTGTATAAATGCTGGAGTTCGTACATAAATGCACTAGAACTCCTGTATATTATACTAAATCGGTCCTTATTGCAGCAAAGTAGTAGCTATTTTTCATTGACCAGTATAAAAACTGGCTATACCATAATATTTTAACACAAATTTGGGCTAAAATGTAGCGGGCGGACCGTCTACTTCAAATTTAAAAAGAAATTCTTATTACTAGCAACCTTAAGTCGGAACATTACAAAGTTTTAGCAATTAATTGGAAAGAGGATAATTGAAGAAATTATATTTAAATTTGTCCATGTTATATGTTATACATATTCAAACCTCAAATATAAATATTTATAAATACAAAATAGTAGCTTCTGTATCTTTATAGTATAAACATTAACTTTTGGAGCATATTATAATATTATAATACAATTTGCCATATATTTATTGTATACACTACATATATTTCAAAATATATGATAAGTTTTATAAATATTATATACACATAATATACTACTTGAATATTACTGTATACACATATCTAAATGTCATATATATCTATCTATTTATCTATTCTATATTAAAAACATAAAACCCCTTAGTAAAATATCATTCAACTACCCTTTAAAAATAAATTTTATATTGAATAAAATTATAATTTAAGTTATTTTCTTATAATTTAGGACCTCAAAATTAACTAAAATTTTAGTTATTAATTCATTCCTTATTAAATTAGTTAAGAAGTCCTAACATTTAGAACTTTAAAATTAATATAATAATATACTTTTAATATATTTTTGATGCGGCCAACATGGGAAATTTTTTTTATTTTTCTTTATATCAATGTTCTTCTCTAACCCCTGTAGGAATTCTTATTTGGTTTCGCATGACTGTGAATAGCAACAAATATATAATTTATTTCAAAGTTTACATTATAGTTTCAACCAACACAAATTGTAGCTTAATTATGAATCATCACTTAACTTTTACACAAAAGTAAAAGAATATAAAATAGAAAATAAAGCATAAAAGAAAATCTTTATAAAACAATGAAGGTGGCAGACATGGATTAAATTGTGGCCGATTGTTCCCGAAACAAAGTCAAAGAGGAAGATCACTAACTTTTAATTTATATACAAAGTGATCATAGACATTTTTCGTCCTTTGTTGAGCAAACTAAATAAGTTAAACATTTATCATTTTCAAACAGTTACATTTTTTCTTTGATTTTTATTTTTAAATCTCAAACACAAATACTTTGGTTATATATCTTTTCAAAATTATACATTCATTAAATTAGGGTACATGCACAAAGCGCATACTTATATACTAGTATTATATAATTATTTGTACAAGTATATGTACAATTGAATAATATTGACAGTTTAAATGACATTTAACTACTTTTGAGGGTTGAAATGAGCTTCTTCGTGTTCCTGACTACTTTCTTTACTGATTTTGCTAATATTCTTATGTTTTTCATATAATTTTTCTTTAATTTTAAGATTGGTTTCATCAGGAAAGTTTTGAACAATATGCTATTGTACCTATAGATTGTAATACCTAGAGAAATGAAAACGATTATATATGTTTTTATTATAGGCAACCTTAGTTTCAAAAGCATGTTGAGGGCACTGGTCGTGTCTACAACTTATTGCTGCTCTTATCAAACGGTCCAGGGTTTACTTTTGTTGATTTTTTCAAAATCATTAAAGATGGATTATTTTCATTTGTGGGTAGTTTCTAAAGCCTGTTTTGAATTATTTGAACTATATTTGGCTAGATTTTATTGGTTTGGAGACTAATTCTAAAGGAAAAGTCGCGGTTGAGCATTCATTTGATTGCAGAGAAGGTAAGTATTGTGTCTAACCTTGACTTAAAGGAATTAAGACTTATTAAATTATTTGTTATGTGTATTATGTAGGGAAGCAGCGTATATGTAAGGTGGCCCGTATATATGTGTCACCACGGGATTTAGCATGCGGAGTTGAAGTATTTGCTTTCATGTTTTCATTTGTTCCATGTTAATTCGTGGTGTACGCTCTAACTGTTACATGTTTTTACTTGACATCTATGTACTATTTGCTACTAGTTATTTAAGCTTACCTTAATTTGTCCATTTTCTATGCGATTTCTGCTTACTTGCTACTTGTATTAGATTGCTTTAATTGTATATTTTAATTGTCACATGTTTTACATTTTTCCATTGTTTGAAATTCTGAGAGGTTGGACATTCCCCGTTATACCGTGGTTTTTTATTATTTGTATATTTCACTCCGAACTTTATTTTTTTATATTTTATTTTTAATTTATTTTAATTTTTTTATTTTTTATTTTTTTAATATTATATAATTTTTGTAGTGTCGATTTTTGATTCTGGGATCATGGAAAGCAAAGCTATTGTAAGGATGTAACAACAAACCAAATGGTTGGAACTAAGTATGAAGTACCCGCACGAAGGACCAAGCTTGGAAGAAGTCTGAGTACCTCATGAGTTTTTAGTATTGCCTTTAGCCTTCTAGGGAGTCTCTTTTACCCTTTTATTAATTATGGTGTGCATTTGGGATAATGCAAAAATTTTAAGTGTGGGTGAGGAGATTGTCTGGGTGACTTCAATGCTATTTTAGTTGCGTTAGTTTAAATGAATAGTTTTTTTTAGAAAAAAAAAATGGACTTTTTCAGACGATGGATATCCTAGACAATTTTCTTGAGGGATTTAAGTCAAAAGAAAAAAAATTCTTTGTAGGTAGTGTAATTATTCACCCTTGGTTTTTCTTTGTGTCGCGGTTCTTCTCCAAGGATTTTATTTGAACCGATGTAGTTAGTTATTTTGGGAATAGGAGTCATTGTGTTATGCTTTGAATTGAAGCAATATCTCTTGACTTGGTCATGCCTTGAGAATAGTGAGTACTTTGGTTGTGACGCTAAGGCTCAATTTTTGACTCTTGTATAAGTACCTTAAATTGTATGATCTTGAATTTGCTTAACTGCTTTGACTAGAGTTCTTGATGAGTGCAATCTTGAGTGAGTTATGTACCATGTGTGTGTAAGGATTTGTTATATTTTGTGCATTGCATTTGATGCCTAGAACTTGCCATGTGTGTTTGCAAAGCGAAATAGTAATTTTGTTCAGTATTGGAAGTGATATAGGCATTTTGTTTGTTGAGCGAGATATTATATTTTTACCTACCTAATTGTTATGTATTACGTTAACCCCTTTGAGCCTATAATCTTATTTTTTTTTTGGCAATCACATTACAAGCCTTGCCCATTCATTTGGATTAATCATCTATTTGAACCTTCTAATCTCTCACGAGCACTTGATTGTTATGAGCTGTGTAAAAGTTAAAGTGTGGGGTGGTTGGTTTGGCTTTTGAGTGTAACTAATAAAATAAGGAGAAAGGTGCACTATTTTGAAAAAGCAAGAGCCACTTGAATTGGACAAAAAAATTTGTTGTATTGCAATGGGAAAAAAAGTATTTCTTAATAAGTGGTAGCTCTTGGTGTAATTGTGCTTAAAGAAGTATGGGGTAATATAAATTGATGTGAAGGTGGAGTTTGGTTTGACATAAGTATGGGGTTTGAATGTTAAAATATATGTATTAAAGTGCTTAGGGAGGTGTAGACCCTCTTATATCTAAATATATCCTACCCGTCATGTAGCCTACATTATAACCAAATAAAGTCCTAATTGATTCTAGATTGAATGAGCTTGATTAGCGGAGTAGTACACTATGGGCAAGCTTATGGTGCATCTTTTGTGGCATACGGATGTTATTTCTGAGAGTGAGTGAATTCTTTCTATCTTGAGTTCCCAAGTGTTCTTAAACTTTATTGTGTGGAACTACTCTCTTTTGTTGTGTGAGGGCACTTGATTCATGAAGGGAAGGTAATGTCAGTGACCACTATGTTTGAGTAAGTCGGTGAGTTGTAAATAATGTGTGGTACTTGTGAGTCAAATCTTGAGGTGAAGATATTATGCTTTTGTGTTTAGTCTATTTTAAATATTCTTGGTGTGATGAGTTAGAAGAATTGTTTAAAAAAAGGTCGTGTCAATTAAAAAAGTGTAGTTTGATTGCTCGAGGACGAACAATGGTTTAAGTATGGGGTGTTGGTGATAGGCTATAATTACGTGTGATGACCCGGTCGGTCGTCTCATGAATTACCGTCCCGTTTTCGCCATTTATACTTCTTTTTACTTTAGTTATCGATCTTATACTTGATCGGGTTAGTTGGATCGGGTTCGGACATGTTTGAAAAGGTTTGAGATACTTAGTCTCTTTTAAGAAGGCTTAAGTTGAAAAAGTCAACCAGATGTTGACTCATGTGTTAGAGGGCTCTGATGTGTGTTCCAATGGTTCAGATGGCTTCAGGAGATAATTTGGGACTTAGGCGCGTGATCAAAATGTATTTTGGAGGTCCGGAGTAGATTTAGGCCTGAATTAGCGAAATAGGAATTTTGTCTTTTTTCGATTGATATGTGAGATTTTGATATAATCAGAATGAAATTCTGGAAGTTGCAGTAGCTTCGTTATGTTATTTGGGATGTGTGCGCACAATTTCAGGTTATTTGGACATTATTGGTTTGGGTTATTGATCAAAAGCGGAATGCGGAAGAATTTAGAGCCTTAGGCTTGAATTTGATGAGTTTTCGTGATTTTCATGTTGTTTGAGGTGTTTTGAAGATTGATACAAGTTTGAATAAGGTTATGAAATATGTTTTTGTTTTAGGTTGAGGTCCCGAGGGCCTCGGGTGATCTTGGACGGTTGACGGGGAGTTTGAAGAATTAGTGCAACTGCTGTATTTTTTATGCTTCTAGTATTCTGCACCTGCGAATAGGGGACCGCATGTGCGGTGCACATATACGAAGGAAGGACCACAGAAGCGGCCAGGGGTAAGTTGGTCAGGAAATCGTAGAAGCGGCTAAGAGGACCACATCTGTGATACCGCAGAGGCGGGTGTGTAACCGCAGATACGAGCAACGGGGAACCTAAGTGACTTCCGCAGAAGCGGATCGAGAACCGCAAATGTGGTACCGTAGATGCGAAAATGTCTGGTCAGATTATAATAATTCCTCCTTCGCGATTTTCAGAGGGTTTCTCACTTTTAACACAACAATTTGAAGCTCTGGCAAAATTGAAAAGAGGAAATCATTATTCTTGTTGAGGTAAGGATTTTGAACCCTAAAACTCGATTATTTATGATTAAGGAACAAAATATCAGTGTTAAATTCATGAAAATTAGTAGAAAAAGGTGGAGTTGGGGCTTGAGATTAAGAGACCTTCTAGGGATAATTTGAGGGTCAAACGAACTACGATTTTCGAGTTCTTTGTATGTACGGACTCGTGAGATGATAAAGAATATTTTGGTATAAAGTTTGTCCAGTTTCGGGACGCGGGCTTGGGGGTCGGGTTTTGACTGATTTTGAGTTTTGTGCTTAAAATCGATATTTCAAGTGGAATTCATTTGTCTAGCATAATTTAAAGATAAAAATATGAACTTGGTTGGTTTGGAGCACTCGGAAGTCGTTTCGAAGGGCCAAGGCATTGCAAGCTAGATTTCGGGCCGGATTGATGTGAGTAATGATTTTAAATGTTGTTTTGAGGGTATGAAACCCTGGAATTTCACGGCGTAAGGCTATGTTGAGGTGACTTACATGCTAGATTACGAGTGTGGGGTAGAGCACCATTGGGGATTGTGACTTAGTCCATCCTGAATGACTATTTTATTGTGTATTTGATAGTTAATTATTTAATATTATTATATTTTGGGTTAAATGCCATATGTTGGCTTCGTGCCAGCTGTTTGAACCCTTAGGGGACTTTTAAATTATATTTTCCTCGCTAATTGATTTTATACTGGTGCTCAGTCATACTATATTTTACTATTTTAAAGACTCAGCTATATTATTCAGTTTTACACACATTAAGTGATATTTTCAAAAGTATTTGAGCTAAGCTTCATATTTTACTATGGCTCGGGAGGATTATGAGATTCTGACTGAATAAGGCCGAGGGCCTGTATTGTGAGGATACATTTGGGTCGGG
The DNA here is from genome assembly GCA_032618575.1 of Nicotiana noctiflora. Taxonomy (NCBI): domain Eukaryota; kingdom Viridiplantae; phylum Streptophyta; class Magnoliopsida; order Solanales; family Solanaceae; genus Nicotiana; species Nicotiana noctiflora. Next base: position 126,684 of record JASVEL010001657.1, read on the forward strand.
CTTGTCACGCCCCAAAACCGAGGGACACGACCGACGTCTAACCGGAGGACCCCAATCAAGCGGACCTGGAATTGTCTTTCCTATCTCACGCGTTACCCCGTGATTCCAATATACATTATTCTTTTGAAATAACAATTTAAGACTTAAGCATAAACTTACAACTTGATTTCATTTCTACTTTTTCTCATTTTCAACATTTGATACTAAGTACTTGCAAAATACATACAATATTTACCAACGCGGACCACGATTCTTAACCGTACCATTACTACCCAAAATACTTTTGTACACCACCCAAATTGTGTCTACGGAACCTCTATGAATACTAGGAACTTAACCAATACTTGCCGGCGACAAGGCCCCGGCTATACCTTACAATATACAATAAACTCAAAAGAATGTGGCATGAACCACACATGACCCCAAGAGGAAGTAGGGCTCACCAATGCAACTGATGGGATGGAGAGGAGTGCTACTCTTGGTAGATTGGAGTACCTGCTATAGATCCACCTACAGTCATAACACGAATGTAGCGCCCCCGGCAAAAGGGACGTCAATACATTTGAATTGCACTGGTATGTATGAACAAAATTTACCCCAAGTAAGATCAATCACTACATAGATAACAAACAGTAATAGAATCAACAATCAAATGCACATGAAAGGTACAATCAAGCCAAACAAGTTTACAATCTCTCCTTTTTCCCCTTCAACTTTTTCACATCAATGATTTCATAATCTTTTTCGTAATTTCATTTCAATAGTGATTTTGATCACTTTTTCACCCTTATTACCTCGGCCACCCTTATTACCACAACCCATACCTCATTACTTTGTGTTGCAGCGCGTAATCCGATCCCACCGGACATTCACATTTTACACAACAACAATAGTTCACAATTCAATCACATGGCTTCAGTCCATCCAGAATATCATTTCACATCAATAATAACAATTTCACATTGAGTTTTCATTAACCTCACTACCATTTCGGTCATATCCAACAACACGCATACAATTTGAGTTACGACGATAATTGCCCACGACAAGCCACACATGATATTACCTCAGTTACTTCAATTGCATCAATTATGATCTCTTTCCATCATTTATTACACAACCCTTACCACATAAACACATTCACATAAACACTTTGTTTGTTACCATTTATTCACATTTCCACATTTGAACACATTAACATTCTTCCATTTGTTAACACATATTTCTACTTCGGCATCCTCAAGCATTTACAAGCTTTTCACATAATAAGGTAGGCACGTCAATTCACTTTTCACAATCACATATAACACGGTGGTGTGGAAATCAACTAAGGCAACAATGCACATATTTTCACACAAGGTACACATATTGTATGCTTGTCACAACAAGGGGATTCTACAAGAGTTAAAGTTAGCCATACATACCTGAGATTTTCCCCCCTTAATGACACTATAAGGGTCCAATACAATTAAGCAACTTCAATCTACAATACAACATTCGATAGGGTCAATAGTAGTAATAAATTTCATAACTTATGCCATTTAGGCATATAATCAAACATCTTGTAGGTATAGATATTTACACCTCATAACTATAGTGTTGGTTCATCCAACTATCACCATTAACCAACAATTCACCCTACCATCATTCCTAACCAATTTATAACTTCCAACACACACACACACACACACACACACACACACACATATATATATATATATATATATATATATATATATATATATATATATATATATATATATATATATATATAACCATTCATTCATACCCAACCATCAACCTTCTTAATTAACTCATTTCACAATCTCTACAACCAACACAACCTAGGTTAGGCACTTATGGCTTTCAATCATCATCCCATGAGTTTTAATGTATTTATTATACATAAATAATTACCATAGAGTAGTTGGAGATGATAGACATACCTCTTGTAGTAAGAATTTTAAGAATCCCCACTTTTGGTATTCTTGAAGAATTCAAGGATTTGAAGGAAAATCTAAGGATTTTGAAGATTAATCCTTGTTAGTATAAGTGTTTAAGGGATAGAAATTACTCAAAGTACTCTAAAAACCTTACCTTAGATCATAGGGATGATGTTTGGGATGAAATCCCCTTGAGAGAGCAAGCCATAACCCCAAAAATGAGTTGGGAACACTCTAGACCGGTCTTGGGGTATTAAAACCGTCCAGGCGCGCGAAGTTTCGCCCAGGCGCGCGAACTTTTGCATACTTTGTGCATTTTTCACGCGTCTGAGTCAGAATACTCAGCAAAATGCACGAAGTTTCAAAGTTTGAGCGAAGTTCGCACGAGTGATACCTTCCCTATAAAATGGTCATAACTTTCTGTATACACCTCCAAATGACGAACGGTTTGTTGAGTTGGAAACTAGACTCAATAAGCTTTAATTTGTTAGATTTTTGCTCACAAAACTCCTTATATAGCTGTAGATATCACTGTTCAAAGTGAGGTCTCGTGCAAACTCATTTACAACTGTCATCTAATATGCAATTTTCCAACTTGGTTTAGACTTAGGCCTCTCCTTAGACCCCAAATCACTTATAATAAGACTCATACACTGATTAACATATCATTGATATCCATAATATCATAAATCCTTATTTTTACACGAATTAAAATAATTTAGCCTACCTTGGCACGATGAAATCTTAAATTACTCGGAAAAACAATTTTCGGGGCCTTACATTCTCCCCCCTCCCCCTTAGGATCATTCGTCCCCGAATGAGGATGTAATGACCCGACCCGTCGTTACGGGAGTTACCATCCTATTTTCTCTGTTTTATGCTTTAATATGTTAATTTAAATGTGTTTGGAGAGTTAGAAGTAAATCGGGTATAATCTGGTTAGAAATAAGGCCATAAACCTCTTTATGGGAAAGATAGTTTGGAAAAGTCAATCGGATGTTAATCGATGCGTTAGAAAGCTCGGAATGGAATTTTGATGATTCAACTAGTTTCGGGGGATGATTTATGACTTAGGAGAGCAATCAGAATCGAATACGAAGGTTCGATGTAGATTTAGGATTGAATTGGCTAAGGTTGAATTTTGGCGAATTCCGGACGGTAGGCGAGATTTTTATCTCGGGCTCGGAATGAAATTCCAAGATTTGAAGTAGCTTCGTTAGGTGATTTTGGATATGCGTGTAAAATTTCAGGTCATTCAAAGGTGTTTAGGTCGGGTTTTAGATCAAATGTTAGTTTCGGAAGTTTTAATGAAACTTAGGCTTGAATCCATGAGAATTTGGTGATTTTGATGTTCATGATGGTGTTTTTATGTTACAAGCAAGTTTGAATGAAGTAATATGCCATATCTGTGCATTTGGTTGAGGTCCCGAGGGTCTCGAGATGATTTTGGGTGTCCAACGGGAGGCTTTGAACTTGGATGTTGCAGAAGAAATATTGCAGTCAGTTATTGCTCTATGTGATCGCATAGAAGAACCTGAAGGGGATGAGAATTTGCTCTATGCGATCGCATAGAGGAGAGTGCAATCGCATAGGTTCATAATGTTGCACAGTGCGATCACATACACTATGTTACGATCGCAGAAAAGGAATTTTGGGCCCAGGGAGATTGCTCTATGCGATCGCATAGAGGTATTGCGATCGCATAGAAGGAAAAATGGCCCGGAAATTTTACTCTATGCAATCGCATAGGGGCATTGCGATCGAATAGAAGGAAGCGTCAGTGACAGAACAGTTAAGTTAAAAATTTCAGACGCGAACCCTCATTATTTTACACCATTTTTACTTCGTCAAGGGAGGGTTTTGAGAGCTTTGAAAAGAGAAATCAACGGATAATCGGTGGAGGTAAGTTTCTTGACTCAAAAATACGATTTTATGCTAGAATCAATACCAAAATTCATGAAATTTGGTAGAATTTGTGAAGAATTAGGGCCTAAATTATGAAAATGAATTTTTTGGTTTTGAAAGGCCATTCCAACTCCGATTTCGATAAATTTTATATGCATAGACCCGTGGCGAGACGAGGAATCTGTTGGTATGAATTTCGGAATTTTTCGAGAAGTGGTCCCGGGGCTCGGATTTTACCAACTTCGTGTATTATTGCATTTTTCAAGTAATTTTGATTGGGTTATGTTTCTTTGACCCATATTTATGTAATTGCTGTGATTTTGACTAGATTCGACACACGAGGCGGCAAATTCGAAGGGAAAAGGTATCGCGGACGAGTCCACGGCCGGCTAGAGGTGAGTAGTTAGTGTATATGGTAGCTTGAGGGTTTGAAACCCCGGCTTAGCACATTGTGACGCTAGTACGTAGGGCGTGACTCGCACCCCTTGGCAGGTGCGGGATTGGTTATGACTGGGGATTGAGACTTGGTCCATCTCGAATAAGAATATTATTATATTGGCGGTTGAAACGCACCCTGTGTTAAGTATATATATATATATGGGTTATAAGCCATGTTTGGGGCCTTGTGCCAACCTGTAGTATCCCTAGGGGATAGATATCTATGTAATAGCTTGATTTGTAAAATCATTGATCTCAGTCCTGGCTTGAAATCACTATTATGGAATGCTAAGTCACCTTTTCTTGAAAATTTAAATAAAATTAAAGTATTTTTCATTGTTAATGAACTGGAACCTGGAAATAAATAAATTGAAATGTTTTGTGACTCATACGCATGTTGTGGACTGAGGATGGATCGGGTTGCACGTCGCAGCGGATGATATAAATATTGCGCTTGGGCTGAAGGAGCCCCTCCGGAGTCTGTACACACCCCCAGTGAGTGCCGTCGGCGTTAAACGGATCGGGCTACGCGTCGGCGGACATGTGCATTACATTGCATTTTTTTTGTTTGTAAATTATCTATGCTAATTGTGATTTGTTGTTGTTGTTAGTTCGTGGTAGGTATCAGACTGTAGTTTTAGCCTTGCTCTGTGGTATTCTATGGGTTTCCTGCTTTTAGCTATTTTATATACTTTTTAATCACTTAGTACTTATTACTCACCCCTACTCCCTGCACCTTTGTGTGTAGATTCGGGTATACAGGAAGTTTAGACGAGCATTCCAACTTACTACCGAGTATATTCGAGTTGCTGAGGTAGCTGCCAGCGTTCAGAGAATCTAGCTTCTCTCTTTATTTCAGTTATTTTTAGATATATTCCCAGACTTGAGTATTTTATTCAGTATTTCTATTACTATTTAGTTTTTGCTTAGAGACTCTAGACTCGTGACTCCAGGTCTTTTGGGAATATTATTTTTGGTGTTCGCATTTCTCAGTATTTTATTCTACTAATATTATTGGAGTATTATTATTAACTCTCATATTCTTCTTGAATTTGTCCTCTTGGGACTTGTCATTAAATGTGGAAACAATGTTTGGTCTGCCTTGCCTAACTTTAGGGTTGGGCGCCATCACGACCGGGTTTGGGTCGTGACAAGTTGGTATCAGAGCCTAGGTTACTAGGTCTCGCGAGTCATGAGCCGGTTTGCTAGGCTTTCGCGGATCGGTACGTAGACGTCTGTATCTATCCTCGGGAGGCTACATAACTTTAGGAAACACTACACTTTCTTGGATTCATATCGTGCAATTTGTGTTATCTTGAAACTAAATTTTTCCGCATTTTATTCTCTCGTAGATGGCGAGGACCCGTGCTAACGAACGTGGTGGATGACCACCAGTGGCACCCAAAGGCCGTGGTCGTGGTAGAGGCAGGGTAGCAGCGATATCACCTACTGACCCACCAGCTGACCAAACTCAGGGTCAGATCCCAGCACCAGTAGACCAGGTTCAGGATCAGGTCCCAGCTGCAGGCATCCCAGCAACTCAGGTTCAGGCACCGGCAGTGTCTATTGAGATACCGGGTCTTCAGGAGACCTTAGCATAGATTCTATTAGTGTGTACTGGCTTAGCCCAGGTGGTTGTGACCTCTACTGCAGTAGATTCTTCACAGGCAGGGGAAGGAAATCAGACCCCTATTGCTCGCACACCGAGCCGGCAGTTCAAGGTTTACAGGCACATGAGGCAGCTCCAGCTCAGCCAGTTCAGCCGGTTGCACCAGTCGCACCAGCCCCAGCTCATGTGGTCCCATCTATGCCTGATGACGAGCAGCGTTGGTTGGAGAGGTTCGGGAGACTATAGCCTCCAGCATTTAGTGGTGTTGAGGGCGAGGATGCCCATGGTTTTCTAGATAAGTGCCAGCGTATGCTTCGTACTGCGGGTATTCTGGAGCCTAGAGGTGTTGCTTTCACTACCTTCCAGTTCACAGGACCAGCATTTCATTGGTGGGAGGATTTCGAGAGGCGTATGCCTATTAGGGTAGCGCCCATCACTTGGCAGCAGTTCTCCATGGTATTTCTGGAGAAGTATGTGCCCCAGTCTTAAAGGGAGGAGCTGCGTCGGTAGTTCGAGTGCTTGAAGCAAGGAGATATGATAGTGACTCGGTATGAGTTGAGGTTTACACTACTAGCTCGGCATGCCATATGGATGATTCCGACAGATCGTGAGAGGATTAGGAGATTTGTGGATGGTCTCAATTATCATATTCGCATATTGATGACTAGAGAAAGGGCCACAGTAGTTACTTTTGAGGAGGTGGTTGATGCGGCTCGTTAGATTGAGATAGACCGCCGTCGAGAGTGTGAGAAGAGGGAGGCTGAGAGGCCTCGGGGTGCAGGTAGTTACAGTGGTGCTCCGTCTAGGGTCCAGTTTCAGCACATCAGAGGTCTTTCCTTCAGAGCTCCTCAGTCAGGCCGTTCAAAGTCTAGTGGGGCTTCATCAGACAGTGGTCGTCAGGGTCATCAGGGCTAGCTGGGTCTTCAGCGGAGCCAGCCCGAACTGAGCGCCCTTCCAGCTTAGAGCTCTGCTCCTGCTCCTTCAGCTCAGGGTTCATCTGCAGCGAGAGGTTCTCAACAGTCCTTTTCTCCAGATTCAGGCCGTTGTTTTGAGTGTGGTGAGTTGGGCCATATCAGGAGGAAGTGTCCCTAGTTGCTTCGTAAGCGATCTTAGCAGAGGGATCAACCTTCGTCTTCTGCTCCTATTGCTTCAACACCCACTCAGTCAGCTATGAGTGGTGGTCAGGTAGCCAGAGGTCGCCCTAGGGGTGAGGATCGTACTGGCGGAGGTCAGGCTCGTTTTTATACTCTTCCAGATATGAGGGACGCTAGTGCATCAGATGCAGTCATCACAAGTATTATTTCAGTCTACCACATGGATGCTTCTGTCTTATTTGATCCCGGATCTACCTATTCCTATGTTTCTTCATATTTTGCGCATTATTTGGGTATGAACCGTGGTATTCTTGCCTTGCCCGTGCATGTGTCTACCCCGGTGGGTGATACAGCTATTGTGGATCAGGTATACTGATCCTGTCTTGTTACTATTGGGGGTCTGGGGACCCGAGTTGACTTATTATTATTGGGCATGGTGGATTTCGACGTGATTCTAGGCATGGATTGGTCCTTACCATGCGATTCTGGACTGTCATGCCAAGACAGTCATATTAGTTATTCCAGGTAATCCAAGGATCGAGTGGCGAGGCGTGGCTGATTGTGTATCCAACAGAGTAATTTCCTTCCTAAAGCCCAACGAATGATTCGGAAGGGTTGTTTATCTTATTTGGCTTTTATTAGAGATGTTGAGGCTGAGACTCCCAATCTTGATTCAGTCCCTGTTGTGAGGGATTTCTCGGATCTATTTCCAGCAGACCTACCGGGCATGCCGCTGGACAGAGACATCGATTTCGGTATTGACTTGGTGTCGGGCACTCAGCCCATTTCTATTCCTCCCTACCACATAGCACCAGCTGAGTTAACAGAGATGAAAGAACGGCTTCAGGAACTCTTAGATAAGGGGTTCATTCGCCCGAGTGTGTCACCTTGGGGTGCACCGGTATAATTCGTAAAGAAGAAAGATGGCACAATGAGAATGTGCATTGATTACAGGTAGTTGAACAAGGTGACAGTAAAGAATAAGTACCCATTATCTCGTATTGAGGACTTGTTTGATCAGCTTTACGGAGCAAGTGCATTCTCTAAGATTGACCTTCGATCGGGTTATCACCAGTTGAAGATTAGGGATTCAGACATTATGAAGATAGCTTTCAGAACGAGATATGGGCACTATGAATTTTTGGTGATGTCTTTTGGGTTGACTAATGCTCCAGCTGCATTCATGCACTTGACGAACAGTGTATTTTGGCTGTATCTAGATTCTTTTGTGATCGTATTTATTGATGATACCTTGATGTACTCGCGCAGCCAGGAGGAGCACGCACAGCACTTGAGGGTGGTATTGCAGAGGTTGAGAGAGGAAAAGCTTTATGCAAAATTTTCTAAGTGTGAGTTATGGCTCGACACTGTGACTTTTCTGGGACATGTAGTGTCCAGCGATGGTATTCGGGTCGATCCACAAAAAGTCGAGGCGATGCAGAATTGGCCCAGGCCGTCCTCAGCTACTAAGATCCAGAGTTTCCTCGATTTGGAAGGCTATTACCGCAGGTTTGTCCAAGGTTTTTCGTCTATTGCTTCACCTTTGACTAAGTTGATACAGAAGAATGCTCCATTTGTGTGGTCTGATGAATGTGAGGAGAGCTTTTAGAAGCTCAAATCGGCTTTGACCACAACTCTAGTACTTGTGTTTCCATCAACTTCAGGGTCTTATACGGTGTATTGCGATGCTTCGAGAGTTGGGATCGGTTGTGTATTGATGCAAGAGGGTAGAGTCATTGCATATGCTTCTCGTCAGTTAAAGCCCCATGAGAAGAACTACCATGTTCACGACTTAGAGTTAGCTGCTATTTTTCATGCCTTGAAGATTTGGAGGCATTACTTGTATGGTGTATCTTGTGACGTATATACAGACTACCCTCAGCATTCCAGCACTTGTTTAAGCAGAAAGATCTCAATTTGAGGCAACGGAGATGGCTTGAATTACTCAAAGACTATGATATTACTATCTCGTATCATCCCAGGAGGCCAATGTAGTGGCCGATGCTTTAAGCAGGAAGGCTATTAGTATGGGCAGCTTGACGTACATTCTAGTTGGAGAGAGGCCCCTTGCGGTTGATGTTCAGGCTCTAGCTAATCAGATGGTGAGGCTGGATATTTCTGAGCCCAGTCGGGTGATGGCTTGCGTGGTATCTCGGTCTTCCTTATATGACCATATTCGAAAGCGCCAGTATGATGACCCACACTTGCTTGTCCTTAAGGACAAAGTTCAGCACGATGATGCCAAAGATGTCACTATTGATAGGGATGGTGTATTGCGGATGCAGGGCCAGATATGCGTGTCCAATATTGATGGCCTTCATGAGTTGATATTGGATGAGGATCACAGCTCGCAGTATTCTATTCACCCAGGTGCCGCAAAGATGTATAAAGACTTGAAGCAGCACTATTAGTGGAAAAAGATGAAGAAGGATATTGTGAATCATGTAGCACGGTGCCTCAACTGTTAGCAAGTCAAGTATGAGCATCAGAGACCCAATAGCGTATTCCAGCATATTGATATTCCCGAGTGGAAGTGGGAAAGGATCACTATGGACTTTATTAGTGGACTCCCTCGGACAGTGAGGAAGTTTGATTCAGTTTTGGTGATTGTGGATAGGCTAACCAAGTCAGCTCATTTCATTCCTATGTGTACTACATACTCATCGGAGCGGTTAGTATAGATATTCATCCGTGAGATTGTGAGATTGCATGGAGTTCCAATTTCTATTATATTAGATAGAGGTACCCAGTTCACTTCTCAGTTCTGGAGGATATTTCGGCAAGAATTGGGTTCACAGGTAGAGCTTGGCACAGCATTTCACCCACAGACGGATTGGGTAGTCCGAGCGTACAATTTAGATACTGGAAGACATGTTGCGTGCTTGCGTCATTGATTTTGGAGGTTCTTGGGCTGATTATTTGCCTCTTGCAGAGTTTGCTTATAACAATTGTTATCAGTCTAGCATTCAGATGGTGCCGTATGAAGCCTTATATGGGAGACGGTGTAGGTCTTCAGTCGGTTGGTTTGAGCTCGGCGAGACTAGATTATTGGGGATAGAGTTAGTTCGGGATGCCTTAGACAAGGTGAAGGTGTTTCATAAGAGACTTCGCACAGCTCAGTCGCGTCAGAAGAGTTGTGCGGACCGGAAGGTCCGAGATGTGTCTTATTCAGTGGGCGAGAAGGTGTTGCTGAAAGTTTCGCCTATGAAGGGTGTTATGCGGTTTGGAAAGAAAGGAAAGCTGAGCCCACGGTTCATTGGACCTTTTGAGGCCAATATGCTTCTTTGCCACCCATCTTGTCGGGAGTTCACCCGGTGTTCCATGTATCTATGCTCCAGAAGTACATTGGAGATCCATCACATGTATTAGACTTCAGCACGATACAGCTGGATGAGGACTTGACCTATGATGTGGAGCCGGTAGCCATTTTGGGTCGACAGGTTCGTAAGTTGAGTTCCAAAGACATAGCTTCACTTAAAGTGCAGCGGAGAGGTCGTCCCGTAGAAGAAGCAACTTGGGAGACCGAGCAGGAGATGCGGAGCAGATATCCACATTTATTTGAGACTCTAAGTATGTTTCTTAACCCGCTCATGGATGATCGTTTGTTTGAGTTGGGGAGAATGTAATGACCCGACCCATTGTTACGGGAGTTACCATCCCATTTTCTCCATTTTATTCTTATTTTAATTTAAATGTGTTTGGAGAGTTAGAAGTAAATCGGGTAGAATCCTGGTTAGAAATAAGGCCATAAACCTCTTTATGGGAAGGTTAGTTTGGAAAAGTCAATCGGATGTTGACCGATGAGTTAGAAAGCTCGGAATGGAATTCTTATGATTCGACTAGTTTTGGGGGATGATATATGACTTAGGAGAGCAATCGGAATCGAATTCGGAGGTCCGGTGTAGATTTAGGCTCTAATTGGCTAAGGTTGAATTTTGGCGAATTCCGGACGGTAGGCGAGATTTTCATCCAGGGCTTGGAATGAAATTCTGAGAGTTGCAGTAGCGCCGTTAGGTGATTTTGGATATGCGTTCAAAATTTCAGGTTATTCGGAGGTGTTTAGGTCGGGTTTTAGATCAAATGTTAGTTTCAGAAGTTTTAATGAAACTTAGGCTTGAATCCGTGAGAATTTGGTGATTTTGATGTTTATGATGGTGTTTTTATGTTACGAGCAAGTTTGAATGAAGTAATATGACATATCTGTGCATTTGGTTGAGGTCCTAAGGGTCTCGGGATGATTTCGGGTGCCCACCGGGAGGTTTTGAACTTGGATGTTGCAGCAGAAATATTGTAGTAAGTTATTGCTCTATGCGATCGCTAAGCATCATTGAGATCACATAGAAGAACCTGAAGGGAATGAGAAATTGCTCTATGCGATCGCATAGTGGAGAGTGCGATCGCATAGGTTCATAATGTTGCACAATGCGATCGCATACACTATGTTGCGATCGCAGAGAAGGAATTTAGGGTCCAGGGAGATTGCTCTATGTGATTGCATAGAGGTATTGCGATCGCATAGAAGGAAAAATGGCCTGGGAAATTTTACTCTATGCGATCGCATAGGGGAATTGCGATCGCATAGAACAAGGCGTCAGTGACAGAACAGTTAAGTTAAAAAAATCAGACATGAACCCTCATTATTTTACATCACTTTTACTTCATCAAGGGAGGATTTTGAGAGCTTTGAAGAGAGAAATCAACGGGTAATCGCTGAAGGTAAGTTTCTTGACACAAAAATACGATTTTATGCTAGAATCAACACCAAAATTCATGAAATTGGGTAGAATTTATGAAGAATTAGGGCCTAAATTATGAAAATAAATTTTTATGTTTTGAAAGGCCATTCGAACTCCGATTTCGATAAATTTTATATGCACGGACTCGCAGCGAGATGAGGAATCCGTTGGTATGAATTTCGGAATTTTTCGAGAAGTGGACCCGGGGCTCGAGTTTTACCAACTTCGTGTATTAATGTGTTTTTCAAGTAATTTTGATTGGGTTATATTTCTTTGACCCATATTTATGTAATTGTTGTGGTTTTGACTAGATTCGACGCACGAGGCGGCAAATTCGAAGGGAAACAATATCGCGGATGAGTCCACGATCGGCTAGAGATGAGTAGTTAGTGTATATGGTAGCCTGAGGGTTTGAAACCCCGACTTAGCACATTGTGACGCTAGTAGGGTATGACTCGCACCCCATGGCAGATGCGGGATTGGTTATGACTGGGGATTGAGACTTGGTCCATCCCGAATATGAATAATATTATATTGGCGGTTGAAACGCACACTGTGTTAAGTATATATGTGGGCTATAAGCCATATTTATATATATATATATGGGCTATAAGCCATGTTTGGGGCCTTATGCCGACCTGTAGTATCCCTAGGGGATAGATATCTATGTGATAACTTGATTTGTAAAATTATTGATCTGAGTTCGGGCTTGAAATCACTATTATGGAATGCTAAGTCACTTGTTCTTGGAAAATTAAATAAAATTAAAGTATTTTTCATTGTTAATGAACTGGAACCTGGAAATAAATAAATTGAACTGTTGTGTGACTCATATGCATGTTGTGCACTGAGGATGGATCGGGCTGCACGCCGCAGCGGATGATATAAATATTGCGCTTGGGCTGAAGGAGCCCCTCCAGAGTCTGTTCCACACCCCCAGTGAGCGCTGTCGAGGTTAAACGGATCGGGCTATGTGCAGTAGCGGTCATGTGCATTGCATTGCATTTTTTTGTTTGTAACTTATCTGTGCTAATTGCGATTTGTTGTTGTTGGATTAAAGTGAGTACTCCAACTCAGTGAGTAATAGCAATAAATAACAACTGAAAGAAAGGAATCTTGTAAGAGCACTATGTAGTTCTATAAATAACAGTAAGGGAAGAAGCATTTCTGAAGGGGGAAAAATCCAGTATCAGTCTCCTATAGTCCCAACAGTTTCCAACATTGTTGCGGCGCGCAGCCCCGATCCTTACTAATACTATTACGGCGTGTAGCCCAATCCGATATAATATATATTGTGTTGCAGCGTGCAACCCGTTCCAATATAATATATATAATGTTGCAGCATGCAGCCCGATCCAATACATGTATATGTATATACTGCTGTGGCGTATAACCCGATCTGGTATATATCAAATACCTCACTATGGGGTCCTTAACCCCTCTCAGTCAATATAGACTTGGCCTCGCAGGCCCACTCAGCTAAGACATGGTATTCAACCCTAGGTATTTCTCATTTAGAGTGAAATTGCTAATACCAGTTCATATTATATTTTACAGTTAAGTATAAGACTGAGAGTATGTGTTCAACGGGTAAAGTGTGGTCAATTAGCTCAACAAACACCCCTAAGGGTTTTACATATCGGCACAAGGCCCCAAACATGGCAACTAGCCCAAAATATACGGATATAAACTTAGTCTCAGTCAAAAAGTACAGTAAGCCATCAATCGGGATGGACCAAGTCCGAACCCCCAGCCACAATATCACCATGCTCATCACACGGCGCGTGTTTCATCTCAACATAGCACCGTATAGTGCAAATACGGGGTTTCAAACCCTTAGTATATCATTCATAACCATTACTCACCTTAAACCGGCCAAAATCCTAGCTCGCCTTACGCTTTCCTCGCAAATCGACCTCCTTGGGTGTAGAATCTGATCAAAACCAAAAGGAATAGGTTATACTAAGCTAATGGGACATAACCCAATTGAAAGGACTCGAAAAACACCCAAATATACAAAGTTGGCAAAACCCGAGCCCCGGTCCCACTTCTCGAAAAATTACAAAATTCACATTTTCGGAATCCCCGTCTCGCCACGAGTCCGTACATACCAAATACACAAGAATCGGAATCCATTTGACTCCTCAAATCGACAATTTAAACTCTTTTAAATTTCAAGCCTTAACCTCCATTTTTAACCTTAATTTCCTTGGATATTCGGTGTTAATCCATATTTTTACACCATAGTAACATAATCTAAGGCCAAGAATCCTTACCTAAAGAAAACTCCCGAAACCTTCTTCAAAATCGCCCAAATATCGCCTAAGTCCGAAGCCCAAAATGTTTTTCTTGCAAAATGAGGTCGTTTTACACTTAAAAACCCGATTTTTGTACTACCGTACCGCGGGGCATGGGGCGTCAGTACAATATATTTCTAGAAGTGAAATTTCGAACCATACTGGAATTTACACAGGCGCGGCGCGCCAGGCACCGTAGGGGGCGCCGCGGTAGTGCAATTTTCTATGCTGCTTTGGTAATTTGGTCATAACTTTGCGTAGAATTGTTCGAATGACGAACGGTTTGTTGCGTTGGTAATTAGACTCAAATGGATGTAATTTGATAGGTTGTTCATCACACAACTCCTTATATAACTGAAGATATGGTCGCCCAAAGTGAGGTCTTGTGCGCACTCATTTACAACTTTCGTCTATTACAAAATTTTCCAAATTCAAAAGTACTCGTTAGCTATCCGAAACCACACCGAAGCCCCCGGGACCTCAATAAAACATGCCAACATATCCCATAATATTATTCAAACTTGTTTCAACCAACAAAATATCTCAAACAACATCAAAACCATCAATTTTCATCAATTCAAAGCTTAAGTTAAACTAAAACTTTCAAAACTCATATTCAATCAAAAAATCAGCCTAAACACCTCCGAATCAACTGAAATTTTGCACACAAGTCTAAAATCACCTAACGAAGTTACTGAAACTCTCGAAATTCCACTCCGACTTCCAAATCAAAATTTTACCTATCAACCGGATATCACCAAAATACTAACTTCTCCAAAATAGGCTAACTTCTTCACCGGACCTCCAAAATTACTTCCGATTGCGCTCATAAGCCTTAAATCATTCCCCGAAGCTAACCAAATCATCGTAATTCAATTCCGAGCCCTCTAACTCACAAGTCAATATTAGGTTGACTTTTCCAACTTAAATCTTCTTAAAAGAGACTAAGTGTCACATTTCTTAATAAATTCACTCCAATTAAATTCCAACGCACCTAATACTGATAATGAAACATAAGGAAGCAGAAAATGGGAAGAACGGGGTAGTTACTCACGAGACGATGGTCGGGTTGTCACATTATATTACTACAATCTGAACCAAAGTACAACAACAACAACAACTACCCAGTATAATCCCACAAGGTGGGGTCTAGGGAGGGTAATACGTACGCAGGCATTACCCCTACCCGAAAGGGCAGGGAGACTGTTTCTAAATCGACCTTCGGCTTAGGAAAATGGGAATAAAAACAAAGCAAAAACAGGAGAGTATTAGTAACTCTTATGAAAAATCACATAGACAATTATCAAAACATAAACCATAAACCATAAATAAAATGGCATGCAGTAATCTCAAAACATAAACCAAAACACAAATCAACTATTGAGAGCCCTACCAAACTCCAAACCGGGAAAGAAGTGCGAAATATACAAGGGGACCCTACCCGACAACCTTGATACTAGATCTCCAGATAAAGTGTAAGGAATAAAAAAGAGTCAACAGTGTCAGTATACTCATATGCATTGTTCTATAGGTTCTGTACATAATCGTTCTAGAACTTTTATTAGATAATCATTCTAGAATTGCAGAAAAATCAGGACTAATTCATGTGTGTTGGTATATTTTCAAGAATTTACAAAGTTTCAACTAAGACCTTAAAAAATGTTTCAACGAGAACAACAGAGTCTTTTGTAACTCAACGTAGAATACAATTTATTGTTGTACGATAGATGAAAGGTTTGATTTTGTAACTCAATTCTTAGTAGAGTATTTTTAATTTTATTGAATAAATTAGAACAGAAAAGAAAGAAGTGAAAAATTGCTTGTGAAACAGATAAGGATAGCTAGCCAAAGAATGACTTGTTTCCCCACAACTATAACATCCCACAACATATAGAACTATAACTGCTACTACTAATAAGGAATTGTATTTAAATTAAAAATTATATAAGTTATTCTAGTTATGTTCGCGTCAACGACAAAACAAACATATCTTCATAAACGCATATAAAACAAAGCAGCATCAATCAATAGGAGAGAAATAATATGCTTCTAATGTAGCTACTCATCTATGATAACATGATGTAGTGAACTTACAATAAAAAAGACAGAATAACTTAGTATCCTGAATTCCTGATTGATATGCGTACAAGGGAGAGAATTATTAATTGTAAAAGTAGAAAATTGATTTCAAAAGTCAGTGAAATCATGTTACTGAGAATCCACCGCGGAAAAGTTGGTGAGCTAGGAGTTAGAAATCTTGGGAATGAAGCGCCATCATTGAATGAAATGGCGAATCTATAGGAATTGATTTTTTTTTTTTGTTAAAGACGTACAAGGAGAAGTTATATTATGTGTTGGTTTCAAAATAATTCAAAATTATTGTTCCTTAAAAAATATTGATATTTAATTATTTTGAAATTTAAATTCAAAAAATAAATTAACTTTACCTAAATTAACTAATTTTGTCCTACAACTGATACAAGGCATTTTCTTCGCGCGGCACTTGACAAATTCTCATGGCTGGCATCTTTTCCTTTAATAATAGATAGATTCTCTCCACATTTCACTGTATAATGAAAACGAAAATAGAAATTCATTTTGGTGATTAGATAACTAAAAAAAATAAAAACAGGTATACTTTTAGAAGTTGAGCTGTCAGGACTTTGTGACTACCGGGCATTTGGACAATTCTTATTCAAATGTTAACTATGTATTGGTAAAGTAGCAAGTATCCAGTCGAGTAATCGAAGTAGGCATAGACTGGTGCAAATACAACTCCAATAAAAAATAACTTTAAAAACACATGAAAAGATCCTAAAAGGCATTTTGGTTCTTTAAGGATTGGTAGAAACAGATACTGTCAAGATTGTCTGACGAATTTTTTACGTGACGTCATAGAATAACAAAATCTGAATTAAACGCCTAATTGTTTGGCATGGACCAAACCGCCAAAGCCAACGACCATGACCATTTCTGTTCCCTGTTGTTCCCAGAATCAAGGCTTCAATCACAAAAAGCTTAACTTTACTAAAATAAAGATTGGATACAAATTCTCTCTGAATAATCACTGTTATGTACAAGTGAATTTTAGCATACATTGGAAGGTGACCAACTGATAACCACAGTCAAGGTTATTTGAAAAAATTGAACTAGGCTTTGGCCCCTTCCTTTCTCTAATTAAGTAGTTTCCCTGAACTGCGCGATCAGAATTACATGCGGACAAAACTTACAAAGCCATGGTTTGGATACTTCATTAAGTACAAGAGCAGATTACAAATGATGATAAACCAAGGATGCTCCACAAATACCAATTTGTTCCCATGGCTCAACCAGCATACTGATATGGACAGGAAGCCAGCACTTTCATTTGACGAACCTTCATGCCTCAACTGCAGTTGCAGCATCTTCATCAGTTGTATCGTTCAAAACAGCCTCCTCGACAGGGTCTACATGCATAGACTCCACATCAGAACCCTTTTCTTTGTCCCCGTGGTCCCAAAGCTTTTCTCTAAGTTTCATCATAAGATCTTCCCTTATACTATCGTTCTCAGCTAGGAAATGTTTTACAGCATCTCTACCACGAAGGCTCTGATTGTTGATACTGTAATAACCACCACCACCCTTTGTGATGAGCTTATGTTTGACTCCCAAGTCGATGAGTTCAGCTTCACGGGAAATTCCCTTTCCAAACTCAAGCTCAAACTCTGCAGTTCTAAATGGAGGAGCATGTTTGTTCTTTACAATCTTGACAACAACTTGACTTCCTATGGTCTGTAAAATAGAGACTATCAAAAAAAAAACTGCCAGTACAATCAGATATTGGACAGTTTAAGTCCCTCACATTCGCTCAAACAAAGGGCAATCAAGTCAGTAAAGCAAACAGGAAACTTCTCCATGCAGAAATCATACCAGAAGAGCGACTGAGGATACAGTTATAGTTTAAGTCAAATTCACAAAACAGATTCCACTCTCATAAGCAATTTTGGCAATCATATTTCAAGAAGAAGAAAAAAAAAGAAATAAAAGGACACCACTGTCTATCAAGTAATTCTTCAGATGGTCCTGCAGTTTCTATTTGTATATATTCTTAAATAAATTGGATATGCGCACAAAATATTGAAAAGCTAATATCTTGATCAACAGAGATTTGTACCTCATCCCCCTTCTTGACGAGCCCAATGCGCTTTATATTTAGACGCACAGAAGCGTAGAACTTCAAGGCATTACCACCACAAGTAACTTCAGTAGGACCTCCAAATCCCCCAAAAGTTGATAGCTTTGACCTGACCTGAACCAGGGTGCAATTAATCAGAAAAGATTATTAGACAGACTAGATATTTTGCATATCTCTATCAAAATGGAAAATACACAGGGAAATACAGTAATCCAAATATGCAATTTAACCCCACTGAAATATCATTTAACTCCGACCGAGCAACAGAATAAAGGAAAGATGAGGACACGAAGCATGATATGAACCTAGAAAGCCCAAGGCTCTTGCCTGATTTATGAAGATTAAAATGGTCTGTGATAGCGATAAAGAATGACTCAGCTTGCGGAGTGCTTGACTCATCAGTCTAGCTTGCATTGCCATATGAGCATCTCCCATCTCACCTTCGAGCTCACCTTTCGGGACAAGGGCAGCCACCTGCCATGGAAGTCAATTGTCAAAAGAAGTTTTTGATATGTGAAGTTTATTAGTATAATTGACTCTGAATCAGATGATCATGAAAGTAACAGAACTAGAAGAATGCAGCAACAGTTTTAAGCTGCCTTACACTGTCCACAACAACAACATCAACTGAACCACTCCTTATAATTGTATCCACCAGACTAAGAGCTTGCTCACCACAATCTGGTTGAGACAGAAGTAAGTTTTCAGTATTTACTCCAATGGTCTCAGCCAATGCCGGATTAAGAGCATGCTCAGCATCAACGAAGCAACAATAACCTACAAAGAAACAAGAGGCATAAGTAATTCATGAGTCAGTTGTAATAAGCTAAAAATGCATATAATCTGTTCGTCTCAAGAGGAATTCTTGAGCCTCTCCTCAATGAAAGAAAAAGCACCAGGACGCCTAGTACTCCAAACAGATTCATTAAGGGAAAGAGCTGACACCATATTTAAGATAGGTTATTCTTATCTGGTGCTTGCTTGGCTACCATATGTGTTCTAGTTAGTGTACAAAACAAAACAATCCGACGATTTATACTTATTTTCTTTATTGAATGATTGGCTCTATAGCTTTCTTCCTTCAATTAGAAAGGGGGCTAATGGAAACTCAAGAGCTTCACTCAAAGCTATTAAGCTCTTTGGGGGAAGTCAGAAGTTCTTCCACTCGGCCGCTGCCGGGAGAGGAGAGACCATTTTCATGAGAGAGGGACGAGCAAGTGACTGATTGGGGAAAAAATAGGCAGGCCTTCCGGTCCTCTGTGTGGTGCATCTGTGATCTCTTCCTCAAAGCTCAAACCGTGTCAACTTATTCCGAAAGAATTTGAAAAGCTCTGGTTCAATAAAGTAACTTTCATTTAGATCAACTTCTCCTCTTTTCTTTCTACTTTAGTAAAATAATCTTATCTTTTGCTTTAACAAAATAGAGCAAAGTCACAAAAGATATTCTGGGATCAAAATGCCCATAGTTTCTGCTCTCGGGTCTTTTTTTCGATTTCATAGTCCTAATAGATGTTGCAAGTGGAAAATGAGAATGCATGGCTGTGAAGCACAAAATAGACAAACCTCCCTGTTTCTGCGCCTCAGCAATTACATGCAGAGCAAGAGTTGTTTTTCCTGAAGCCTCTGGACCATAGATCTCTATTACGCGTCCCTGCACAAAAGCAATAAATAGGTATAAATAACCTGTCGGCCTAACATTGATCAGCAGCTACTTGTTTCTCACATATCTAGAAATGTAGTGACTTAACTGCCTAAAGTAACAAAAGATTCGTAAAGAACTTTGGTATAAATACGAATTTTACTAGTTCCAAAGTATATCAGAACATTATTAGCGTAAAATATCTGGAATCTCAGTGTTTAAAACCACCATTTGTATTCACCATATTTGGAATGCCCAAAACAGGAGGGGATGGTATTATTTTTTTACCTTAGGAAGCCCCCCTATCCCAAGGGCAGTATCCAAAGAAAATGATCCAGTAGACACCACGGGAACTTGTTTTGGGGACACCGTGCGACCAAGCCACATGATAGATCCCTTTCCAAATGATGTAGTGATCTGATCTAATGCTTGTTTCAAAGCCAAGTCTTTCTTGGACAAATTCTCTTCACCTGAATCACTGCCGTCTGAGTTTGACTTTTTCTTACCTGAAAAGGAATAGAAGACTAGGACCCATGAGCATCAAAAGAGGAAAGCTTAATGTCTAAATAGAAATAAGCCTTAGCACATTTTTGACAGGACACAACGGAAATTATTCGAAATATATCAGCAAATGATACATTTCCTCCACAGATTTCACACTGGTGGTCTACTAAAGTGGGAATAGAAACATCAAAGCCCAACTAACAGCTTTCATGTCAACTACTTCAGTTACTCAAATTAAAGTGTGACAATTTATTTGATATACTTTTCCTTCTAGACATAACATTTCATAGTAAATACAGATTCTTTTATTAAATTAAAATATGTGAAGAGGAAAAAATTCCAAAACCAAGTTCATTATCAGTAGAACAAAGTGCAAATTGAGTAAATGCTCTGAAGTACAGCAGTAGTACTGTAACTCAAGTCCTGAATTCACACACCTCGAGAAGAAAAGTAGCATAGTTGATCCAATGCCCCAAATAAGCTTCTTCTCAAACACTGCACATAAAGAAACGAACAGACATTGTTGTTCAAATGTCGAGTATTTCAGTGTTTGAATAATATAACAAACCAGCTTCTAGAAATATTTCCCCATCATAACTGGCACCAAAATATTAAGAGCAAAAAGCCATAACTGCAATAGCTAAGGCCAATTTATGCTCTTTTGCAACAACAAAAAAATGAATACAAAAGGAAATAGATTTCTTAAAAAATAAAAAATAAAAACTCACTTGTGGTTGGGACGAAAGATATGTTCTGAGAGAAGTGGCAGTACGAAGAAGTCTCGCCATTGAGACTACTCTGTGAAAAGGCTTTTTTTCCTTACAATCAAAACCCTTTCACACTTTCCTGATAATTTGATAATTCGAAAAATTGCTATTTTGCTGCTATATCATCATTCGGCAACTTTTCGACAAGCTTATAGGTGTGGGTTTTTGACTATTTGTGGAGAAAGGAAGATTTTGAGAGTGAATTAGGGTTTAATAAGGGGTTTTGCATTTTCCCTCCTTTTTGAACTGTACTCTTCTTCTTGTTGGCCTTCTCGAGAATTAAATAAAGTGAAATTAAAACCCCTTTCTTTCGCTTGGGAGTTTGAAGTAGAACTATTTCAGCTACACCCTTTGAAGTTTTTAATAATTATCTATATTATATTAAAAGCACGAAGGCTTTTAGTGAAATGTCATTTGTCTTTTTTATCCTTTAATAATAAATTTTACATTGGATAAAATTTTAAAATTAAAAAACTTTTCTTCATATTTAGGAGTCCTAAATAAATAAATAAAATCTAATATAATTTAATGTTTGATATCTTCTCCTAATAAGGATATAATATTTTAAGACATACAAGAATACAAAAAAAGTAGGAGGAAGGGTTTTTGTTCGTTTCCAACAAGGAAACTTCACGATTTATGTGGTTTTTCTTTTTTTTTCTTTTTTTGTCCTTGTTTAATCAGAAAGACCAAATTTTCTTTTCATATGATTTATTTGTTGTTTTTAAAATTTAAATTATAAGTATTTTATTAGAATCTTGGTTGCTAAATTCGTTAAAATTTACTATGGCATTTAGTTTTGCAATAATAATTATTATTGAAACAATAGTAATCATTAACTTGTGATAAGAAAGTAATTATCATAATGTAATTTACAAAAGTACCTAAATTACTTCAATGCATATGTTAAAATAAAATAGATGGAAAAGGACTTCTATTTTTGGTCGGACAAAAACTAATATTATTACTAAGCAATTTTGCTACATAATTAGTTAGTAAATTCATCTTGTAGCTAATAAAAATTTTTATAATATATAACTGATTTTGTCACTAAATAGGATTAGCGATGAATTTTATTATTTAACTACATAATTTAATTATTATTAATTTTTCTTCTCTTTGTAGTTAAGTTGTCTTAGAATACATGGTACCTAGATGACTATTTTGATACGAACTTAATATAAAAGAATGAGATACATAATAACACTAAACTTTCAATTATATTGGATGTTGTCATGCTTAGATAGAACATCAGCAATTTTTTGTTACTAAAGTAGGCTCAATATTTGTCATATTCATAAGCTTATATTTTTAAAAATCTTATTGTTAAGGGCTTATATTTTTCATAATTTTATACGGATCGATAGAACGTGTAACTTACATACAATCAATATTTGCATATCTTATAAAATTGTGAATAACTTTTAAATGTAAACCAAATTTAAAATTATGTAAACCAAACTTAAACATACTAGATCGTGTATGAAAATATATATAAATAAGTTAATACGACATGCTTACGTTTTGAAAATAATAGTTCTATTTTTAATTTGAAGTAATAAGTACTATAATGTACTTTAAGTTAATTATTTGAATTAGTTGAATACATATTGTAAATTTATACACATTAAATTACAAAACCAATTACAATACTCAAAAAGCAAAACATATATAAGATACATTTATAGATTGAAATTAATTAAAATAAATTATATACATTTATTCATAAGTAATTTAAGGTAGTAGTTAAATAGCTAAAAAAACATAGTGAGCGAAAGATATAAATTGATATTCCTCATTGATTTAGTTATACAAAATCAATATTCTTTGTTGAAATAAATTTACACATTTATTTTAATTCAAAAATAAAATTTATATAATTTAAAAAAAAATTATACTCATTTAGATAGGTTACACGCGCAACGCGCGTATAGTAAGACTAGTACACTAAAAAGTCGAAATGTCCAAGTCTAACCCAAGTCATTACGCTAGCGTTAGACTACAATTCTCCCGTAATAAAACAATAAAAGTAGAAGAATAATATTGCAGAGAAAGAAAGATTAATACTTATTGAATTTTAGAATAATTTATAAGAATAAAATCTCTTTATTTATAGACGAAAAATAATTTAGTCACAAAGTAAAACTCTCTAAAAGATAGGCATTCACTCTATATACAATTCTATTCATAACACTCACTCCCCCTTTGAATATCTACTCAATAAGTAATGTGCCTCGTTAAAACTTTAACTAAAATAAAATTCAATAGAAAAAAATCTAGTAAAGGAAAAAGAGTACACATATCTAACAATACGTCTTTTGGTTGCCTCGTTAAAAACCTTGCAAGGAAAACCCAATGGACAAAATCTTGTGAGGGAGAAAGAGTGCAACACATATTAAACTCCCCCTAATGAGAGCATCATTTTATATCCTTGAGCCTTCGCATCTCAATCTTGTTCACAAGCTTCTTGAAGGTTGACGTCGGTAGAGATTTTGTGTACAAATCAACCATATTATCACTTGAACGAATTTGTTGCATATTAATATCACCATTATTTTGAAGATCATGTGTGAAAAATAACTTTGGTGAAATGTACTTTGTCCTATCTCCTTTTATGAATCCTCCATTTAGTTGGGCTATTTATATAGACCTCATCCACACACATTCTCGACTTGCTTCATGAATAGCAATTATCGCAGCATAATTAGATGAAGTAGCTACAATTGATTATTTAGTCGATCGCCAAGATATATGGCAGTACCTCCACGGGTAAACACATAACGTGTTTGAGATCGAGCCATGTGTGGGTTTAGATAAATACGCAGCATCAGCATACCAACAAGATCGGGACTGCAATTATTGTTATAAGATAAGTCCATATCGATAGTCCCTTTTATATACCGCAATATGTATTTGATTCCATTCCAATGTCTTCTTGTAAGAACTGAGTTATATCTTACTAAGACATTAACTAAAAAAATTATGGCAGGCGTTGTAGTGTTAGCTAGATACATTAGTGCATCAATTGCACTAAGATATGGTACTTCAGAACCAAGTAACTCTTCATTCTCTTCTTGAGGTCGGAATGGATCCTTATTCACATCAAGTAATCGAACAATCATCGGAATACTTAATGGATGTGCTCCATCCATGTAAAATCGTTTTAATACCTTTTCTATGTAGGCAGATTGATGAACAAAAATTCCGTTTGTCAAATGTTCAATTTGCAAACCAAGACATAATTTTGTCTTTCCAAGATCTTTCATCTCGAATTCTTTCTTTAAATAATCAATCGCCTTTTGGAGGTCTATATGAGTTCCAATTAGGTTTATGCCATCAACATATATGCAAGTACAACAAATTATAATATTGTTTTCTTTATAAAAATACATGGGCAAATGGCATCATGTATATAGTCTTCCTTTAATAAATACTCACTAAGATGATTTGCAATTTGATTGAAAACATTTCCCGTGACTTTGAATTATGTATGTTAGGCATTTTAAATCTCTCGGAAATTTTCATATATATCTCATTATCAATTGATCCATAAAGGTAGGGAGTAACCACATCCATTAAGTGCATCTCAAGCTTTTTATGGACAACAAAACTAATGAGATAACGAAATGGTATAGCATCCATAACGGGTGAATATATCTATTCATAATCGACACCGGGCCTTTGTGAAAATTCTTGTGCAACAAGGCATGCCTTATATCTTTGTACTGCATTTTTTTCATTTCCCTTGCATACAAAGACCCATTTATAGCCAACGGGCTTAACACCATTAGGTGATTGGACTACATGTCCAAAAACTTCACGTTTTGCAAGTGAATTCAACTCTATTGGATTGCTTCTTTCCATTTTGGCCAATCACGTCTTTATCGATATTCTTCCAATAGATTGAGATTCAAGATCCTCACTATCTTGCATAATTCTAGATGCAACAATATATGCAAAGACATAATCCACCACTATATCCAATCGATTTAAATTTGTCTTAATATCGACCGAATTTATTGATAATTCATTATTTCCTTCAGTCTCGGGCTCAGTGATGTCCTCGTGAATCTCAGGATTGGTTAAATCATGAATTTCTTCATGAGACTCTTTCGTAGTTTCATTTTGATCATTTGTTTTCCTTTTTCTAGGATTTCGATCCTTAGAACTTAATGGTCTATCATATTTTAGGCGTGCTTTTGACTCATTAGCTATGACACTAAAGATTTTCCAATAGGGACATCAATAAAGATTGGAATATTCTCTGCAGGGATGTGTGATTTTGTTATCATTTTCATATCCGTAAATGCGTATAGCATTTGATTTGCTATTTTTTGCAAGTGGATAATCTTTTGCACCTCTTTTTTACAATGTGGATCAAAATGAGATAATGATGGATTTTTCCACAAAATTTTCCGTTTGGTTTCACCAATTTCTCCCCCTAATTTTGGGAAAAGTGTCTCATAGAATCGACAACCTGGAAATCGTGTAGTAAACAAATTCACCGTTAATTTTGAGGTTGCAAATAATGAAGGGCGATTCAAACCTAACATATATTCTTAACCTTCTTTGGTGACCCATTTTGGAGCAATATGGCGGTGCTACAGGTACATATATTGCACATCTAAAAATTCTTAAATAGGACATATTAGGTTCATGACCCAAAACTAATTGCAACGGAGAATATTTATGATAATTTATCGGTGTGAGATGAACTAGCATTGATGCATGCAAAATGGTGTGATCCCAAACAGAAGTGGGCACCCTCGTTTTCATGAGTAACGGTCTTGCTATAAATTGTAGACGTTTAGTTAAAGACTATGCAAGTCCATTTTGAGTGTGAATATGAGCTATAGGATATTCCACTTTTATCCCAATTGATAAGCAATAATCATTAAATGATTGGGATGAAAACTCAGCAGCATTACCAAATCTAATAGACTTAATTGAATTATTGGAAAATTGCGCACGTAATAGAATTATTTGTGCCATTAATTTTACAAACGCGAGGTTGCGAGATGATAATAGGCACACATGAGATCATCTAGAAGATGCATCTATTAAGAACATAAAATATCTGAACGACCCACTAGGTGGTGAATAGGTCCACAAATATCCCTTTGTATACGTTCAAAAAACGCAGCGGGCTCAATCTCAACATTTGTTGGTGATGATCTAATAATTAACTTGCCTTGATAACAACAAGTGCAAAAAAAATTATTATTTAAAAGAATCTTTATATTCTTTAATGGATTCCCATTTGAGTTTTCTATAATCCGTCTCATTGTAATTGATCCAAGGTGTCCCAATCGATCATGCTAAAGTACAAAGATACTGGAATCGATAACCTTTTAGTTTACAATAAAATGTGCCTCAATTGCACTAACTTTTATCCAATACAGGTCACAAGATAAAGATGAGAATTTTTCAATAACCCTTTTTTGGCCAGAGACATTCTTGGTACTGATTAGATATTCAAGATTATTCTCATCTATTGTCTTTATATGATATGCATTTCGGTTGATATCTTTAAAATTCAACAAGTTTATTTTAGACTTGGAGTGTGTTTGGTATAAAGGAAAATGTTTTCCCTGGAAAATATTTTCTATTTTCTCTTGTTTGGTTGGTAAGTCAAAAATATTTTCCGGAAAATATTTTCTATTGTTTGGTTAGAGAGTAGAAATAATTTTTTTTAGGAAAATACTTTTTATGCAACTCTCCTCACCCCTCCCCCTCCCACCTCACCCCTCCCACCCCCCTCACGCCTTCCCTAAGTCTCTAAAAATTGACACAATCTAAAGGAACTAATGTGATGCTTTACTTTTTAACGCAAAAATCGCGTATTTTCAAACCCGTAAACTTTATAATTTTTAAACACGTAAACTTTCAAACACATAAACTTCCAAACTCATAATTTTGGAACTTGTAAAATTTTGAGACTTTAAATCGATAAATAATAAAATTAAAAACTGAAAAATATATTTTAATTTTTTTTCGGAGGGGGGGGGGGGAGGTGGGGGGGGGGGAGGGGCAATAAAAAATATAAAAATTTAAATTACAAAAAAAAAAAGTAAAAAGAAAAATTTTGTGCAGGGAGGGGGGTAGGGTGAGGGGGGTGGGACTGCGTGGTGCAAAAAAATAAAAAAAATAAAAATTTAAAATTGCAAAAAAAAGAATTTAAGGTAAAAAAATATTTTTTTTTTTTGGGGGGAGGGGTAGGGGTGGATGGGTAGTAGGGTGGATGGTAATGAAAAAACTGAAATTTTAAAAAAAAAACTTATTTTTAGAGAGAGGGTGGGGTGGGTTGGTAAAGGTGAGAAAAGTTGAGAAGGAGCTTTGGAAAATGTTTTCCCTTCTTTTGACAAGGAAAACATTTTCCTCCAATTGGAGGAAAATGAATTGATGAGAAAAATATTTTCCAAAATATTTAAGCCAACCAAACATGAGAAAATTGGAAAACATTTTCCAGAAAATATTTTCCTTCATACCAAACACACCCTTGGAGGAGAAACATTGCATTATATATGATAAGTATTGTTCCCTTAGGCAAAGTTATAACAGCTTTTCCAGAGCCTTCAATTAAATTACTACTACCGAAAATTATAGTAACATTTATTTTACACATACTTAAATGAAAGAATTTCTTCTCTTTGGATATTGTATGTGCCGTACATAAATCAATTACACAAATATTTTTACAATTGAACTTTGATCCAAGTTTATTTTGTAAGATATCCATATTTATTTCTCATAATTTGACATACAAAAGAAATATACGAATAAACACTAATATATTCTTGTCGACTAAATATATTCATGAATTTGTTCAAGCATTTAACAAGGGGTTTTTTTTTGGTTTTGAATGAACGGATATGCTAATAATGATAAAGATAAGGACATTTAGTAGAATTAAATACCATACATCTAAATAATACGGTTAACACGGTATAAAATTGCAATTGTGGAGGAAAAGAAAACAAACTAATTTAATAATTAGCTTTACCCACTGCATTTCAGTAGATGGTTTGATTATAGATTGGTACTAATGTGAATTGACTTTCTCCCCGTTGTAAAAAAGAAGATGAACAATAATGACTACAATTTATACCCCTTTACGTGTTTGAACCTATTGCTATCACCAGAAACCAACGTGTTCAAACGTATTTGAACGAGCACACATAGTATAAAGTGAATATAGAACTATATTTAATTAAAATGAACTAACACTATTTCATAAATTAAATAATATTAATTGATACGAATTATAATTATATGATATTTGTTCACTAACTACTATGAATAATTTTAAAAAATATAAATTACACAATCATCTTTAACTATTGATCTATCACCGATCAAGTGGTCTATTTTTTCATCACGGTGCTAAAAGAATTTTGCCACATCCAAGTGGGTGGTACCAAATTCATTGTCATAGACAAGATTAGCTCCATGACCTTTATTCTTGAGAGATGATTGATAAAGCTCAACCAAATGTCTTGGTGTATGACAAATATTTGCCCAATGTTTTTTTCCACCTCAATGATAGTATTCAGTTTCTAAACCATTTGCCTTTGACTTCTCATCTTTTCCTTTTCACTTTTGGTGGTTATCTTTCATTGGGGGTGATTAACACCAGGAGAATTTCTTCCTTGTCTACAACCACGACCACGAATAGGGCCATGGCCTTTTTCACGTTTAGCATAATGAGGATACACCTCATCCACTTCAGGCAATAGACCCAGTGGATCGATTTTTGTGATTTTTCATGAGCAAGTCATTATTTCTCTCAGCCACAAGGAGAAGAGAAATCAACTCATAGTACTTCTTGAAACTTTTCTCTATGTACTGCTGTTGCAGGACCATATTGGAGGCATGTATCATTGAATACGTTTTTTCAAGCATATCATAGTCACTGATAGGATATCTATAGAGTTTCAATTTAGAAATAATTCTGAACATCGCAGAATTATCAGAAACGGACTTAAAGTCTTGGAGCCTCAGATGAGCCCAATCATATCGTGCTTGTGGAAGAGTGACCAACTTTAAGTTGTCATATCTTTCCTTTAAGCCATTCCACAAAACAAGTAGATTTTTGCCTGTGAGATATTCTATTTTCAACCCTTCATCAAGGTGATGGCGCAAGAAAATCAAGGCCTTAGCATAGTCTTGGGTGGATGCTTTAGTTTGTCTTTACTGGTATCTCCAAGACCCATTGCATCTAAATGGATTTTAATATCCAACACCCATTTCATGTAGTTTTTGAACCAAATTTCAAAGGCAACGAACTTTCTTTTTATAATATCAGCCATAATCAAAAGAGAAGAAGAGTTATTCCTTAGTCTTCTCAAAGAGCTTCTTGAGAGAAGAAGAGTTATATCTTAGTCTTCTCAAAGAGCTTCTTGAGACGGTAGAGTCTCGTACTGATAACATGTAATAAAACAATAAAAGTAGAAGAGCAATTTTGCAGAGAAAGAGAGTAATTCTTATTTAATTTTGAGATGATTTACAATGGAGTAAGACCCCTCAATTTATAGAGGGAAAAATGACTTAGCCACGAAGTAAAACTCTAATAAAGATAGACATTCACTCTATTTACAATTCTATTCATAACATTTCTAAATTTATTTCAAAAAAAATTTTATTTGGGTAAAGCTTGACTTTAAGATGTAAATATGTTTGGACATTATTTTTTAAAACATATTTCACTTTCTTTTTTCAAAAAAAAAAAAAGTGACTTATTCCATAAGTTTTATGAACTATCAAAAATACCCAACAACACCAAACAAACAAACTTGCTAATCTTGTATATGCAGAACATTCATCGATGACATTCATTATTATCACATACCATAGTCCTCAACATTCTATGCAAGACATGTTTATTAGCTATCGCTTTTGCTTTGCATCTTTCTTCTGGATATTGTGTTGTTCCTATATTTCATATGATTTCCGTGGTGATACTAATATTGTCTCCTTTTGTCTTTTTATTTTCTTGAGCTGAGGGTCTTTCGAACAACCTCTCTACTCCTTCGGGGTAGGGGTAAGGTTTGTATACGCACTACTCTCCTTAGACCACACTAGTGGAATTTTACCGGGTTGTGTTTTTTGTTGTACCATAGTGTTGAATATAGATAAGTTTGGCAATTATCATTTTATAATGAACTATTATAGGGTGAAAATCATATTTCTATTCCAAAATGAGGACGGGTCGAAATCTGGGGTGGGTTTGTTCAATCCGGACTGAGGTGCCACGTGGCCAAATAAAATTGTGCCAGCTCATTTGAAAAGGGGTCACATAATATTCTGTTAGTCGCGGGGGTAATTTCAGACTTCAAGAAAACGTTAGATGTATTTTCAAACAAGTAGGTGGACAGAGCTCGACAGGAAACCATTTATTAAACGATAGGGGTATTTTTGGCACTTTTCTATAAGTAATAAGATTTTTTCTTAATAATAATAGGGCTGTTAGTTTCCAGGGCATGAATGAGCCAAATTTTTAACGGTAAGGGTAGTTTTAACAAAATAGGTGACTAATGGGTATTTTTAAACCATAGCGAATAGGTTAGGGGTAGTTTTGGCCATTTCCGTTGATAATATTTTTTAACAAAGTGTGATTGTGAATTATTTTAAAGTTAAGACAGTTTTAATTTATGTATGTCATAGTAACTTTGATACCAAGACAAGAGGGGTTGCTCTGATGGTAAGCAACCCCCACTTCCAACCGAGAGGTTGTGAGTTCGAGTCTCCCCAAGAGCAAGGTGGGTAGTTCTTGGAGGGAAGGATGCTGGGGTCTATTTGGAAACAGCCTCTCTACCTTAGGGTAGGGGTAAGGTCTGCGTACACACTACCCTCCCCAGACCCCACTAAGTGGGATTATACTGGGTTGTTGTTGTTGTTGTTGTTGTATAGTAACTTTGATACCATTACATTATTTATACTTGTCAAAACATGCTAGATATCTTGTTTTTCTTAATTTGTATTTTTCTTGAACTTAGACAAGAGGGGTTGCTCTGATGGTAAGCAACCCCCACTTCCAACCGAGAGGTTGTGAGTTCGAGTCTCCCCAAGAGCAAGGTGGGAAGTTCTTGGAGGGAAGGATGCCGGGGTCTATTTGGAAACAGCCTCTCTACCCTAGGGTAGGGGTAAGGTCTGCGTACACACTACCCTCCCCAGACCCCACTAAGTGGGATTATACTGGGTTGTTGTTGTTGTTGTTGTTGTTGTTGTTGTATTTTTCTTGAACTTCTAATGTACTTTTTATATTATTTTATGTTATTATACTATTATGAATTAAACAATTTAAAGATATGTGTTTACACTTCATTTCTCAAGACTTATACCCTTTTTAAAATACTGAGTCCACCCTCCTATAGTCATCTGATCTGCTTAGGAACTTCTTCAGATTGATTATGTAGAACAATTATGTGAAGCCACACTAATGACCGTCTTTTCAATGAAATAGGTGCTAAGACAATGAGTTATCTTGTGAAAATGGTTTGAGTATTTGATATTAATTATATTTTTCAGCCTCGTACACCATAAGTGCTTATATAAAGCAATTTTGACAATTGGTGGATAGCTAAGAAATAATTTATAAAGATAGGCGAGAAAAAGTTAAAAAGTTTTAAGCTCCCGCATCATATGTATCTTTAGTATATATAATAAAATGTAGTAAAAGAAATGAGTACTGACAAATTTAAATTTGACTCGACATTACAGCTTAGTTAGATTATGACATATTTGAGCTTCTGCTTCATCAATTTGAAGTTTTTGAACGAGTTTTATTAAGATTTTAATCTCCTACATAAAACCAAGAAAGTTGTACAAACCATTCCCTGAATTATCAAATAAACCTTTTAGCAAAATTTGAGCTCTCCAATTCAAAGAAACATTTAAAGAATCACAAAACAGGTCTGACTATTATCATCACATTCTATCTCCCTCGAAAAGTGAAAAAAAAAAGGCAAAAAAAAATGGAATAAATAGAAGAAAATGATTCTGACAGATTGTTCTAGCATAAATCCTTATATAACAAAAGCCAACCAAATTGCACAATCTTCTCATCACATTGAATCAGTCTCAATAAGAGCCTACTGTTGCTTGCACTCTGGTGGCCTCTCACCAGACTGACCATCTCCTGCTGCAGGTACTCTTCCGCTCCTCTGTGATGATGGAATATCAACAATTAGGTAACAAAAAATATAAGACAACTTCAGGAACAGACATGAGATTGTGGATCATACCTTGCGCACAGCGGATGTCTGCAATGACGTTTCAAACAATGGAGAAAAGGTGTTAGCTTTCCTAATCACTTCAACTCCAAAAGATAAATTGAGATGCTAAAAGTTAAACTTACCTTCTTTTTGGTCTTAGTCTCATCTTCATCCTCCTCTTCGTCCTCATCTTCTTCTTCATCCTCCTCGTCCTCTTCATCATCATCATCCTCTTCATCATCATCTTCATCCTCGTCATCTTCCAACTCAGCATAATCATCAGCAGCAGCTTCCCCGGTGAACCATGACACTGCATGTGGAATGATTTTATCTCGGATTGTTGACCTTCATATGCAATCAGGAGCAAAAAACAAAGATCAGCATCTGCTTTCAGTCATAACTTAAACCATGGGAGGTGCTATATTCTCCCAGATGAAAATGTCTCTGTGAAATTGATGTCAGATAAGACTTACCCAATATCATAGTCCTGTTCCATCAAATTCTGAAGTTCTTCAGCCTGTCACAACAAGTAAATAGTTATATATTAAATTGAACTCAAAAGAGAAATGGTATAAAGAAAATATAGCAGTAACTTACAGCATCTTCATCAATATCCTCTTCGTCCTCTGGCACTTGAGGTGGACTAAAGAAGTTGAAGAAACTTTCACATTGTTCTGTTTTTGTGATAGGCTTGGCATTCTTTGATCCCTTCTTTGGCTTCTTTTTTAGAATCTTTTGTGTCAAGCATTTTCCTGGATACCACTCTATCTCAGTCCTACAGATTGTGGAGCGAAACATGAGAAACCACTGGGAGAAAATAATCACATCAAACCAATCAAAAACTTTGCTTTGCAAGTTATGAGGTGGTGATGACATACGCAATTGCCTTCTCCAAGATTGGTTCATCTTCATCAATCATGTGATATGTCTTAGTTAGCACGGAGTTCTTGAAGTAAGGATTAGTCTCAAAGAAAAAGTCAAGCTTAAAACCCTTTGGATCATCAATCCTCGACCACTTTATATCCCGGAGGAATTTGAGAGCTTCTTCATCTCGCTCGGTAATCTGTACTTACAGAACAGACCAGATTGACATAAGTGGACTGGCAGGTAACCAAACTGTTCTGCGAACTAGTTTAAAGCACCTAAACCAATAATTACCTCCTCAGCAAGCACTTCATTATTCTTCATAGCAGTGAGCCAAAAATCAGGGACTCCTTTCTCTATTAAGAACCAATTTCATTAATATTTATTATACTAGAGCAACAATCAACTCAAGATTGATATTTAGACATACCCACTGCATCTTTATCCTCCTGCTTGTCTGCTGCTGTAGCCTCAGTTGTAGCCCCATCAACTTCAACAACCCCATTCACAATTTCAAATCTCTGCGAATGTGTAGTTGACAAAATTAGTTATACATCACCATACATAAAATCAATGCATACATTGTACTAGTGCTAAATGTATCCACAGACCTTGGTGTATAGTGGCTGATACAACTTCTGGTATTTGGCTTCAAGTGCAGCTCTCTCTTCAAAAAATTTTGCCTCCAATTCGTCATGTTCAGTCTGCACAATTAAGAAAGAGAAAGAACTCATCACAAAGGTTACAAATACAAAAAATCATACACAGGCAAACCTCAAGCTAATCCAGATACAAAGTCTGTGCATCAAGGAGATTGCTTCCATAAATAACAGGCAACATTGCATACAGTGTATCTAAATTTAACCTAATGTTAAACAAATTTGGAAACTGACCCACATTAAACACAGTAAATCAAGGAGATACTAAAGCAAACAATAGACACTGCTGACTAATACAATCCATATTATCTGCAATGTAGACAAATACAAGACAATACAAAGTCTTACATTAAGGAAAGGCTGCACAGTGTTTACTTTCAACCCAGTGATAATATTAGAGACCATCGGGGATTACATAAAATCTCCACTCCACAATAAGATGCAAAATTTGTGTTTCACTCAATAACACAAAGAGCCCAAAAAAAAAAGAGATATTCGGTGTAACATCAGAAACTAAAGTACAAAACATTCAATTATAGATGGCATTTGATGGACGCTTGTTCGATAAACAAGCTCTCAAGCTTATCATGCACCACATATGAAAATCCAAATGTCGAATAGTAAACAAGTTGTGCAAAAACCAAATGCAGATCTTCTCGTTCAGTAACAGTTCTACAATGAAAATGGGTCTTGAACGAGAGCCACAACTAGCTTATAATATCATTCAAATAATGAAATGCTCTTCAAGCAGCTAAATCACATCCTAATTTACTTCAAGGTCTTGACATCATATTTAAAACAATGATCGCTTAGAAACTTAATCAAAATAAAATTCGCATGGTTTGCAGAAACAGTTAAGAGCCAATGATTTAAAAAAAAGCAATTTGTACATGCCTGAATCTCCCTCAGAACCTCAACACGTTTTCTCACATTCGGGGACAAACTCTCAAGCACATTTGAGTGCTTCCCAGTAAGATCATGAAGTTTATTCTGCAGAAACAAACCACAAAGTCAGCCCAAGTTACCTAAATTTACAACATAATTACACCTAAACATATAAACAGGCTCGAAAGATCAAAGGAAAAACAAGAAAAGAACTCACTTTGAGCACATTGACAAGGTCTGCTCGGTCCCCAGCATTCAAAGCTACAAAAACATAATTAATTAGGTAAATTCAAACAGCATTTAAAGTTTAAACCTTTTTTACCGAGACCCACATAAATAAATAGTACTAAACCCCATAAAAATTTAAACTTCTTACAGAGAAACAGATGCCAGAATAGTATATACATAAAAATTTAAGCTTCTTACAGAGAAACAGATAAATAAGTAACTAGTATTAAAAAATTTAAGCTTTTACAGAGACCCAGATATCTAACATAGAAGTAAAAGTGGATTCTTGATAGGGTTTAACACTCTTTGAGAATAAACGGGATAAGGGGTTCTTACCAGCAGTGAGATCAGCAACATTGAAGTTGTCCTTAGTGTTGCTCATTATTATGGATTGCGCAGAGGCAAAGGAGGAGCAATAAGGTAAGAGGGAGAAATGCCTACTCAACGCAACGAAAGGCGCCTCAATTTAAGCTCTTTTGCTCTCTCCCTCCCTCGCGCGTACTCTCTCTCAGAAAACCTAGCTGCTTAGCTTCACATTTATATTGACGGTCTATATAACACCGTGTTTGGATTCCTACGGGATTTCGGGGTATTATTCTTTTCCCATACCCCCACTTTCTTTTTTATAAAATGAGAAATTTCAAGAGCCAATTCTGCATAGTTTGAAATTTGATGGATAGTAGGACCACCTTATATATTTGTCCACTTTAAAATTAATTCCTAACATATTTGATTGAACACGAAATTTAAAAAAAATATTAAAGATCTTCGGAATTTATAGTTTGCATTGGCTCATACAAGCAACTTGTAGGTAGCTCATACAGATCGCTAGAACAAAGGGAGTACTATTTTTTTGTCTAAGCTTGAACTAGTGACTTACGGTCTATAGTATTACCAAAAACGATTATGTCGTTGAGATTTTAATAATACAGTACAGTACGAATTGTAATATTTTAATCATTAAATTATCTCTTTGAAAACGTATTTCTCTTCATATATTATTTTCTAATTTGTTGTGCATTTAAATCATGGCAACAATAAGTTAAGCTTACTTAGACACAGTAATGTGGTAATGGAAGAAAATACTTCTTATGCTTTTAATTATTTTGCTTATGAGATTGTCACTAATGAGTATTGCATTGTTCACACATAAAATGATAAAAGTAACTAAGGCCTCATTTATTTATTTTAAGTTTAAGACATGTCACTAATGAGTAGTGCATTGTTCACACATAAAATGATAAAAGTAACTAACGTCTCATTTATTTATTTTAAGATTAAGATATGTGAATCTGAATACACGTCTGAATATCAAGATGTGTATTAAGATTAATACATCTGAATCTGAATA
The DNA here is from genome assembly GCA_032618575.1 of Nicotiana noctiflora. Taxonomy (NCBI): domain Eukaryota; kingdom Viridiplantae; phylum Streptophyta; class Magnoliopsida; order Solanales; family Solanaceae; genus Nicotiana; species Nicotiana noctiflora. The sequence continues at coordinate 162,990 of JASVEL010001657.1, forward strand.
CACATCTGAATATTAAGATGTGTATTAAGATCTGAATACTAAATAATTAAGATTGTTTGATTTTTAACACTTGAATGAAAAATTTATCTCTATTTAAAAATTAATAAATATACAATTCAAATAAAATATTAATTAATCAAATATTATATCAATAAAATATATAATTCTTTTAAAAAATATGATAGTTGGTGGTGGTGATGGCTAATGGTGGTGCTTGTGAATACCTACTAGAGGTGGTGGTTGGTGATATGTTTGGTTGATGGTTGTGGTTAAAGATAGTAGCTAGTAGTGATTAGTAGTGGTGGTGGAAATTATATTTGAGGATGATGGTGGCGAGTTTTGATAGTTAATAATGACGGGTGGTGGCGGTAGTTGTGATTGAGGAAGGTGGTGGTGGGTGGTGCCGCGGTGGTCGCTAGTAATGATGTGCAGTGCCAATTATAGTTGTTGATGGTGATGGGGTAGGTAGCTGTTGTATTTAGATAGATGAGTATTGTTTGTGGTTGAGAATGATGGTGATGGGAGTGGTGCGGATGGTGGCTGGTGGTAGTCGATTATGGTGGCGGCTAAGATTGAGGATGATAGTGGTGGTTGAGTATGGTGGTGATGGTGGTTGCATGGTGATAGTTGATAATGGTAGGCGATGACAATAATTAATAATAAATATGAATGATAGCATCTTAATGAAATTAAGTTTGTGTTATGAATCTTAGTCATACAGACCTATTTAGACCCATTAAGTGGTTGTGAAGTAAAAAAATAAGCACACTTAATGGTTAAGATCTGAATAATTAAGATTGAGACTTTAAAAATAAACGCAATTAACGTTTTAGGTCTAAATCTGATTAAGATTCAGACCTCCATTAAGTGGAAACAAAAGATGGCCTAAATGGACCATTATATTGTACAATGCTATGCACACCCAATAGAAAGACAAAGATTTGTTTGGTACGTGTTGCGAGCAACTAAACACGTGATGTGTTTTCATAAGAGTATGTTTACACATGACGTTACATAAAAATATAAGAGTATTATTATGAATACACTATATTGTGGATGTCCATTTATACTCGTAAAGCTACTTGAAGAAGTTTGCAGTCAACCAAGTAGCTTGCAAGTGGCTCATGAAGATAGCTTTCAGGCAGCTCTAGAAAGATCTTGTGGCAGCTTCCTAAAGAAAGCAACTTGCAAGTAGATCATGGAGACAGCTTAAAAGTAGTTCATGCGAACAACTTACAAGCAACTCCAGAAAAGTCTTCCAGCAGCTTTCTAAAAAGCCTCGCATCAACTTATTTTCTTCTATAAATAAGGAGCCAAAATAATTCATTTGTATATCAGTTTAAATTTAGATAATGTATCACTCTTTATAGAAGTCGAGCAAATACTTTGATAGCATCGAAGGTATGAATTTTTTTTTTCTTAAATAATGGCAAATATTTCTAAACTTGAATTTGTAGCCCTGAATATATCGGGAAAAACATACCTGTCTTGGGTGCTTGAAGTTGAAATTCATCTTAATGTGATAGGCTGACAGACACCATCAAAGATAAAAATCAGGTATCAAATAAAGATCGTGCCAATATAATGACATTCCTATACTATCACCTTGAAAAAGGTTTAAAAATAGGATATTTCACTATTAAAAATCCACTGATGTTGTGGAATTATCTGAAAGATAGATATAACCACTCGAAGATGATCGTTCTGCCACAAGCACTTTATGATTGGTCAGATTTAAGGCTACAATATTTTTATATCTATCAATGAGTATAATTCTACTATATTTAAAAGTATTTTGCTATTGAAATTGTATGGAGATAATCTCATTGAATATATACTGGAGAAAACTACGCCTCAAATATGCTTTTGCAGCAACAATATCGAGAGATGGTATTCAAAAAATATCCTGAAGTAATTGCACATCTTTTTGTAGTCGAGCAACATAACGGGAGTGAGAAACCATGAGAGCCGAACTACTAGTTCTACTTTATTCTCTTAAGTGAATGAGACGAATTCCACCAGGCTAAGCATGGAAAAGGTCGTGGCCTCAGTCGTGGTCATGGCTGTGGCAAGGGAAGAACCTAATCATAGTAGTCGTAATACACCAAAGAATATCCTTTACTACCATCAGTGAAAAGGGAAAAAATAAAAGTATGAAGCGGTCTAAACGGAAAAAAATGCAAGTTATAGACGTGGAGGAAAAAAGCATTGGTCGCGTACCTATCGTATGCCAAAACATCTGGTTGAGCTTTATCAAGTCTTCCTAAATAAGAAAAAAAAATGCTGAAGCAAATTTTATTTTTGAAGATTATGTTGACTTCATGAATTTGGTGTAGCTGATTTATTTGTACTCCCCGAAAGAGAATAGATCATTGATTTGTTGTGGATATGTAGAAACTTAGAATATTTTAATTTTGTTGTTTGTATTATCTAGTGTGCTCATGTTAATGCAATTCTTGTAAATAAAGTCATGTTTTAATAATAATATTTACTATAATGGATATTCTTTGGTGTATTACAACTACCATGATTAAGTTCTTCCCCTACCACGATTGAGGCCACGACCTTTTCCATGCTTAGCCTGGTAGAATGCGTCTCATTCACTTATGATAAGAGGGGTTGCACTTACGGTAAGCAACCTTCACTTCCAACCGAGAGTACGTGAGTTTGAGTCTCCCCAAGAGCAAGGTGGGGAGTTCTTGAAGGATACCGAGGTTCTATTTGAAAACAATGGGGGAGGGATAAGACTTGCGTATACACTACTCTCTCCATACCCCACTAAGTGAGATTATACTGGTTGTTGTTGTATTTACTATAATATTTATTGCTTATATCATTTTATTGAGAAGAATATGGATATTTTTTAAATTATAATTTGATCAAAGACTAATCATAAAGATATTTGTGTGATCTATAGTGGAATAACCCATGCCATATTAAAATATCAGAAATAAATTTCTTATTTGCAAGGGAAAAGGAAAATATTTTTATAATTTTCGGTAACATAAGTTTGATTGAAGAGTTCGAAAGAGCCACTACATTTATGCTTAAGGGAACAAAACTTATTATAGATGATATATTATTTCTTCCAAGTCCCCAAATAAATGTGTTGAGTTTTAAATATATCCATCAAAATGGATATTATACTGAGACAAAATATGAAATGAACGTTGAACATCTTTGTATTGCAAAGAATGTCTCTGCTAGAATTATATTATAGAAGAATTACCAACTTTGTCTTCTAGCTTATACTGTACAAAGATTAGCACAGTTGAAACACACTCTATCCTAAACCAAAAGCTTACTGATGCAAATATTTTTGTGATCTGACATGGTCAATGGGCCATCCTAGATCAATAATAATGACACAAATTATTGAAAACCTCAAATATGCATCCATTAAAGAACCTGAAAATTCTTACAAATGATTAATTTTATTGTGATACTTGTTGCAAGGCAAAATGATCAGTAGATCATCACCAATAAAGTTTGTCACACCCTAACCTTGAGAGGTGTGACATGCAGACGATGGTCGTAGGCCCATACAAACCGGCGTCTATTTTTACATTTTTGTATTCATCCAATGTTGGGCAATTGAGACGTGCAAGTAACAATACAAGAAGTACAATGTGCACAACCGATTAGCAAAAGGAACATTGACGTTTTATACATATTTATAACTATAACATGTCGTGCTTCCACTTCTCTACATACAATCACACTCTAGTCTGCAAGCCTCTAAGAGGATGAAAATAGCTAAACATATACACAACATGGTCGGTACAAGGCCCCAGCATACCCCAAAATATTTAAAACACATGCTTTAGTACCTATCGACCTTTGAATAGCTACTCCAGGAAAGTGGAGAGCAGCACCCAATAACTAAATTGCATGCCTACTGTGGAGGGGCATCGCTGGGTCCATCTGCACCAGTGGTCATGAATATAACAACCAAAGAGAAGGGCATTAGTACGAAAAATGTACTGAGTATGTAAGGCTAAACATGTAAATCAAAGATACAACATAAGAGACATGCTTTCAACATGGGTACTGTCGAGCTATAAACTTAAAAGTATACAAGTTTTATGAAGGGTTAAGCCACTCATGGAGACTATACACTGAATTTTAATATACATTATTTAGCCGTGTTTGGACCATATCACTTCATATCGTATTCAGCCTCGGAGAGTCGCACACTTTTTAGCTAAGATTGTTTTCTATTTTGCAGATACAACTAGTTTTATTCCTTCTCTGAACTGCCTAGCACAGGGAGAAGATTAATCAACCTTGACAAGTAATAAATTTCCTAATATTAGGGTTAGGATTACCAAAATAAAAAGGTCATGACTTATAAGTATGTTAGGTTTGTTAATGCTCGTACATGCTTGTTATCTTGTTATGCTTATATTATGTATATTATTAGGGTATTTCTCAGTGGTATTAGCATGCTATCATGCTCATTCTGGTGGTGTTCTACTGGTATATGGAGGTTTTTATACGAACGGGCAATAGATAGTTCATCATGTAAGGGCATGTCATGTCCTAATGTCTAGCTTTAGGTCATTGTATGTCATGTGCATTGGCTATAGGATATGTATTAGCTTTATATTATACACTAAGTTAGTTCATAGTTCTTTACTATATTAGTGCCAAAGTTGGGATCAATGTTTTCACAAGGTCTGTTGTCTACTATTGTGCATATGTGTACTATTCTGACATTAGCCAGTGGTATTGGCAAGCATTCATGCCAAATCTGGAGATGTCATGGCAGGACATATTGGTTTATTGATATATAGAAATTGTTATTGGCTACTACTGGCAGCTCATGTTGCAACCTACATGTATCCCTTGGCCTATTCTGCAGATATTCATAGATACAAGAAAGAAAAGACTCCAGTTTAGAGTGTGGATACTCGTCCTCATTGCATATGCATACTGCTTGAATGTTTGCTCATCCCTAAAAGTTGATGGTGTTGCTTGGATATTACATTTGGCTTGTCATTAAAATTCAAACTTGGTGCATGGTGAGAGCTATAGAGATGCTACATTAAGATTTTGCCCTTGGCTTGTGGATACACACACCACATATGTTGGGAGTTGTGTATGATATCACATGCAATAGTTATCATTTACAGTTTTCTTAGCTTTAGCTTAGCATCTTTTAGGTTTGGTGTTGGACAAATTGTAAACTTTAGATCCTTGTTTTTGAATTATTATTTATATAGTATCCAATAGGCAGCTAGCCTAGTGGTATATTTGCTAAAAAAAATAAAACTGAACCCATAATTGCACTAGGATTAGGAACTTAATGTCATTGTTGATCACTCATGTCATGAGATTCCATCGCAAACATATGATTATTCAAAGGAGAATGATGCAAATAATAAGGTACGTTCTAGTAGAGCTTTATGGAGTGATGAAGTAGAGAAGATGTAGCACATCTACGTAATTTTGTCCCAGGAGCAAGGAAGAAAGAAGCACGCATGAGCAACATGCAGCTACTTTGAGCCATAATGATACAATAAACCTAATGTATCACAAACTAGGGTTAAAGTTTATGAAGGGCTAGCACACTACCAGCTAAGCTATCACTTGGAGATGGCAAAAGATCATATAAAGAGGCTACATTTAGTGGCGGATCGGTGGTTGATCCTTCAGATAGGAAGAAGTCCAATAGAACAGTAATTCCTAGTTGGTATTATCCAGTTGTGGCCAAAGTTGGAGGTGATCCAATGTAGCTTTCAGGTGGAGTTCACCTCATCAAACAATTGTAGGTAAGGTGTCAAAAGGCAATGGATCAATAACTTATGTATTTCCTGCTATAGTGAACCTTAGTTTAGGTGATGTCTACAATATTCGATTCAAGGAAATATAAGAGGAAGTGAGTGTTAGGGAATTGAATGTTATGGTGTTAAAGGAGGCAACAATGAAAATACATGACCAAATTCAACTTGCTACTAAGGCATGTACATTTGAAACTGGGCAAAGTTAGAATGCAATTCAAATTGTTGCTCCTGGTGTTTATGGTCCTGAAATCTTAGCTGGGAAAACTTTTAGGGTTACAAATGGAACATTGGCTAAAGGCATTCTTATTAACTACAGGAGTAAAAAAAATTGGGAATGATAACCAAAAATCATGAACCAAATCCATTGGCCCTCCATGTGATAGATGATATAATGGTGAGCAGGAAGACGTAGGAAATGATATTGAGGAGAAATCAATGCTGCTAATTTTCAACAAGTATCTAGGGATGGTGACATATCTCCGAGGAATGTTGAAAAGAAGAAATCAGCTCGGAACATATAAGAAAGCAAAAGGAAAAGACTGCACTGGTAAGGGTACAACCAAAGATAAGTGGAATCTCTATGTCCAAATAATCTCATGGATAATACTATAGTTTGGAATGTGAGTTATATTAACACATAAAAAGCTTTCCAAAGGTTGATTAACCTTCACAGAAAATACAATTTTTATAGGATTAGATTGATGGAGCCTTGACAAAATATTGACAAGCTTGAAGAGTATAGAAGAAAGTTAGGGATCCATCCCACTTATGCAAATTTGAATGGCAAGATTTAGGCTTAGTGATAAAGATATTGATGTGGACCTTATTATGAACATGGAGCAACAAATGACTCTTAAGTTGTTTCATAGAAGCCTGGGCAAGGAACTAATTGTTACACTTATATATGCTAAATATGATGTAGTGGAGAGAATTGAACCGTAGGATTATATGTACCATTTAGCTTCAGAAATGGAATCTCCTTGGCTTGTAGGAGGTGATTCTAATGTCATATTATTATATGAAGAAAAGTATGGTGGTCATTTAGTCTACTTGAGTGAAGTTGAAGGCTTGCTCATTGTGTAGACACTTGTGCATTCTATGATCTTGACTTCAAAGGGAGTCTTTATACACGGTGGAATGGGAGGTCGAATATTGACTGTATATTCATCATGCTAAATAGGTTCTTGGCTAATCAACAATTCCAATATTTATTCCCAGCTCTAGAGGTTGAGCATTTGATCAAGTATTGGTCAAATCATGCTCCAATCTTATTATCAAGTAATGTTAACAATGTCCAAGTTAAAAAAACCATCAAGTTTCTTAACTTCTTGATAAATCATGATACTTTCTCAAAGGTGTTTAAGGAGAATTGGCACACTGATTTATGTGTAACCCATTTATTGTGTTTCAAAATAAGATGAAGAAGGTGAAGATATCATTGGCAACTCAGAGCAAACAAATTTTTGATGATATTTTCAAACAAATAGCAGCCTTAGAAGATGTGACCAAAGCTCATGAAATTGAGTTCGAGATTCATCCAACAACTCAAAATAGAGCTAAATTGCACAAAGTGAAGGCTAATCTCACTATATATTACCATTTAGAAGAGGAATTTTGGAGGCAAAAAACAGGCATGCAATGGTTCAAAGATGGTGATAGGAACACTAAGTTGACGGCAACTTTGCCTATAAAAGGAAGTGTCCCGTTTTAGTTTTAAACACACCAAATCGAGAGAAGCAACAGAGAGTTAGAGAGAGTAATCCATAGATAGTAGTATGTGAGATAAATAGTGAGTGAGAGAAATATTATAGTGAGGTTCTTAAAAGAAAAAGTGTTATTTCTTTCGAAGTTGTAGTAGTCTCTTGACACTACTAAGTTGTAATATTATAGTGGTAATATTGCTCCACTGGGGTATTGTATTTTATCCGATTAAAATATTTGGTATCGTTGATACTCTCTTGTGTTATTGTTACTTATCATCGATATTATTCCTGGGTGGGATATTTATTTTTAATCCCAACAACGTGGTATTAGAGCCATGACGAGTAATGGTTCGCTGTCTTTTCAGTATCCCCGTCTCACAAAAGATAATTATGAGAAATTGTGTCTACATATGAAAGCCATTCTTGGCTCTCAATATGTGTGGGAAATCGTAGATAGAGGGTATGCGAAATCCGATAATGAGGAAGCTCTGCCTCAAAATAAAAAAGATGTCTTGGCAAAAACAAGTAAGAAGGATCAACAAGCCCTCATGCTCATCCACAAATATTTGGATGATGCCATATTTGAGAAGGTGGCAGATGCCAACAAAATTCTCTTCAAGGAGTTGACAAGGCGAGGAAGGTAAAACTTCAAACTCTAAAGGATGATTTTGAAGTTTTAAAAATGAAAGAATCCGAATGCATTTCGGATTAGTTCAAAAGTGAAGGTTATTGTGAATAAATTAAGAAGATACGGGGAGGACATAAAAGATGTCCGTGTAGTAGAAAAGATCCTTCACACTTTAACACCTAAATTCAATTGTGTGGTGTGTGCTATTGAAGTGTTTAAAGATTTAGACTCAATGATGGTGGAGCAATTGGAGGGTTCTTTACAGGCCCATGAAGAAAAGATCAAAAAGAGACAAGAAGTGTCATTGGAATAACTTTTTAAAACTCAGGCATCCTTCAAGGATTATGGAGGTGAAAAAAGCTATTGAGGGAATGAGCGAGGACGAGGCTGTGGTGGCCATGGAAGAGGAATAACTAATAGTAATAACTTCAATAGTGAAGTTAACATCTACCAATGATTCAGAGGTCGTGATCGTGGACATAGAGGAGGAAAAGGACGTGGCTACTACCAAGAAAATAATGGACAAATGTATGACAAATCAAAAATTGAGTGTTATAAATTGTCATAAATTTGGCCATTACTCTTGGGAATGTCGTAGCAATGTTGAAGAAAAAGCTAACTTTGTTAACGACAAGAAAGAAGAAGATGAGTCAATGTTATTACTGGCACTCAATGAAGAAGACAATGATGATTGCAGATCGTTGTATTTGGACAATGGAGCAAGCAATCATATATGTGGATGCAAAAAAAAGTTTATGGATATCAATAGAACGGTGAGAGGTAATGTGTCCTTTGGAGATACCTCAAAGATTCAAATTGAAGGGATAAGTACGATTCTGATCTCCTGTAAAGATGGTAGTCACAAGCTAATTCAAGATGTTTATTATGTGCCAAAATTAAAAAGTAATATTTTGAGTTTGGGCCAACTTCTTGAAAAGGAATATGACATACATATGAAAAATATACATCTTTGGCTTAGAGATTCAAATGGAATTTCAATTGCTAAAGTTTATATGGCAAAGAATAGATTATTTTCTCTGAATCTTAAAATAATTGATGCAAAGTGTATGAAGGCTAATGTGCAAGATGAATCATGTTGTTGGCACGTGCGATTTGGGCACTTGAATTTTGAAGCGCTCAAATCAATGGGAGAAAAACATAGTACATGGGATACCATCAATCAACCATCCCAATAAATTGTGTGAAGCTTGTCTTCTTAGAAAACATGCAGGGAGGAGTTTCCAAAGGAGTCCATTTCAAGATCAACCAAGTCGCTCCAGCTTGTTCACACTGATGTGTGTGGGCCAATCAATCCACCTTCTTTCGGTAAAAGTAGATACTTTCTGCTTTTCATTGATGACTTCAGTAGAAAGACGTGAGTTTATTTCTTGAACCAAAAATCTGAAGCTTTTGATGCTTTTAAAAATTTCAAAGTACTTGTGGAGAAAGAAAGTGGCTTTGAAATTAAAGCTCTAGGGTCTGATAAAGGAGGCCAATTCACTTCAAATGAATTTAATGACTTTTGTCAATCTCATGGCATTCGTCGCCCTCTAACGGTAACTTATTCACCCCAACAAAATGGTGTTGCAGAGATAAAGAATCGAATGATTTTTAATATGGCTAGATGTATGTTGAAAGCTAAAAAAGTATGCCCAAGGAATTTTGGGCCGAAGCTGTTTCTTGTGCATTTTATTTGAACAACAGGTCTCTAACAAGAAATGTTAGAGATCAAACCCCTCAAGAAGCTTGGAGTGGAATAAATCCAAAGAATCTTTGGGAGCATAACATATACTCATGTGCCACAACAAGGGAGAGCGAAGCTTGACGATCGAAGTGTCAAGAATGTGTTTGTTGGCTATGATACAAGTTCAAAAGGATACAAGTTATACAACCCAAGCAGTGGTAAGGTGGTGGTAAGTCGCGATGTTGAATTTGATGAAGAATTGGCATGGGATTGGGAAGCTCAGGAAGAAACTTTATATGATTTTCTTCCATATTTTAGTGATAAAGATGAACCAGAGACCGTGGAACCTATGCAGGATACAACTCCACCTCCTTCTCCAACCAATTTTACATCTCCCTCTTCTCAAGAAAGTTCAAATGAACAACCATAAAGGACAAAGAGTATTCAAGAGCTCTACGAGGACATAGAAGAAGTTACTAATTTTGATTTCTTATGTTGTATATTTGCTGACAGTGAACCAATGAACTTTGATGAAGCTGTTACAAACAAAAAGTGGAGACAAGCCATGGAGGAGGAGATTGAGTCAATAGAGAATAACAACACTTGGGAGTTAACAACTCTTCTCAAGGGTCATTGAGCAATTAGAGTGAAATGGGTATACAAAATAAAGATGAATGCTGACGGAGATGTGGAGAAATACAAGGCAAGTGTTGCAGTTGAAGAAATCTTTATATGGATTAAAGCAAGCCCCATGAGCATGGAATAGTTGCATCGAAAAATATTTTCAAGATAATGGGTTTACTCGTTGTCTCTATGAACATGCTCTTTACCTTAAATTTTATACTAATGGAGATATCTTACTTGTTTGTCTTTATGTTGATGATCTTATTTTCACGGGAAATAACTCAAGTTTGTTTGAAGCTTTTAAGAAATATATGTCCCGGGAATTTGAGATGACAGACGTTGGGCTCATGTGATACTACCTAGGCCTAGAAGTGAAGCAGATGGAGGATGGAATTTTTATCTCTCAAGAAGGCCATACAAAAGAGATATTAAAGAAGTTCAACATGCTCGATTGCAACCCCGTGAACACACTGATGAAGAGTGGGACAAAATTTTCCAAGTTTGATGAAGGAGAAAAGGTGGATCCCATATTTTCAAAAGTCTTATGGGAAGTTTGATGTACTTGACTTGTACTAGGCCAGATATACTCTTTGTAGTTAGAGTAGTAATCCGCTTCATTGAAGCTCCTACCTCCACTTATTTGAAAGTTACAAGAAGAATTTTCGTTACCTAAAAGGTACGATTGACTTTGGGCTTTTTTATTCTTCTTCTAGTGATTTTAGTCTTATGGGATTTTGTGATAGTGATTATGCGAAAGATAGTGATGATAGAAAAGTACAACTGGTTTTGTATTTTTCTTGGGGGATTCTGTTATTTCTTGGAGTTCAAAGAAACAATCAATTGTTACTCTCCCGACTTGTGAAGCTGAATATGTAGCAGCAACATCTTATACATGTCATGCAATTTGGTTGAGAAGATTATTGAAGGAGCTCAATTTGCCACAAATTGAAGCTACAGAGATTTGTATTGACAAAAAATCCACATAGGCACTCGCGAAGAATCTAGTGTATCATGATCGAAGCAAGTATATAGAGACAAGGTATCACTTCATTAGAGAATGCATTTCCAAGAAGGAAGTCAAGCTCAAATATGTGAAGTCTCGTTATCAAGCTGCGGATATCTTTACAAAGCCTCTGAAGTTTGAAGGTTTTCAGAGATTGAGATCAATACTTGGAATGAAGAAGAAATATCATAATTAAGGGAGAGATTTGTTGAACCCATTTAATAAAGTAAAGGAAAGAAGAAAGTTGGCAACAAGTTGCAACCAGAAGCAAAACAATTTTAGCAACAAGTTGATATGGACGGTAACAAGATGACAATTTGCAAATTGGAAAGAATGATTTGATTGTTTAATTTGGATGGCAACTTTGCCTATAAAAGGAAGTGTTCCGTTTCAGTTTTAAACACACCAAATCGAGAGAATCAACAGAGAGTTAGAGAGAGTAATCCACAGATAGTAGTTTGTGAGATAAATAGTGAGTGAGAGTAATATTGTAGCGAGGTATTTAAAATAAAGAGTGTTATTTATTTCGAAGTTGTAGTAGTCTCTTGACACTACTAAGTTGTAATATTATAGTGGTAATATTGCTCCGCTTGGGTATATTTTATCCCGTTAAAGTATTTGATTTTGTTGTTACTCTCTTGTGTTATTGTTATTTACGGTCGATATTATTCCTAGGTGGGATATTTATTTTTTATCCCAATACTTCGTGCTCATGTCAAAGGAAAGAGGAAGAGGTTGCAGGTGTCCAGAATTCTTGACAATAGTGGTAACTGGATTGATTCACATGAAGAGATAGCTTAGGAGGCAGTGGATTTCTTTCAAGCTCAATTCACTGAGTAAAGGATTCCAACAATTTTTTTTATAGTGAATCATATCCCTAAAATGGTCAATGATGAACAATTCTAGATTGTGAGCAGAACCAACATTGAAGGAAGTCAAGCTTGCATTTTTTGACTTAAATGGAGATGATGCTAGTGGACCTGATGGATTCATTGGACAGTTTTATCATTCTAGCTAGGATATTATTGATGATGATGAGTTGAATATGGTTAGGAAACTCTTTTGTCGTGTTGAGCTTCCAAAAGTTATTACACACACAAATCGTATGTTGTTTCCTAAGAAGATGAATGTTGCAACCTTCTCATATATGAGGCCAATTAGTTTGATCAATTTCTCAAACAAGATCATCTCTAGGATAATTCATGAGAGATTGGTGGACTTATTGCATAGTCTTATTTCTCCAAATCAAGCAAGCTTTATAAGGGAAGGAGTATAGTAGAGAACATCTTATTAATAGATGAGATTCTCACTGACATAAGAAGAGAGGCAAACCATCCAATATGGTGATAAAATTAGATATGGCTAAAGCATATGATAAAGTTTCATGGTTGTTTCTAACAAAAGTGTAATGGCAGATGGGATTTGGGGAGATATTCATTGATACGGTATTCATGTTAGTTTCAAATAATTGGTATTCAGTACTATTAAATGGTCAGCCAAATGTATTCTTTAAATCTTCAAGGGGTGTAAAACAAAGAGATCCATTGTCTCATACATTGTTTATATTGGCTGCTGAGGTGCTTGGTAGGGCCTTGAATGCTTATTTGATAAGCCTAAATTCATAGGGTTTGAAATGCCAAAATTGAGTCACAACATCAATTACCTCCATATGCTGATGATTTTACTATTTTCAATTTTTCTCACTATGGGGCAATCGAGTTGACATGAATGTACTAGAGGAATATGAAGTAGCTTCAAGTCAGAAAGTGAACAAAGAGAAGTCAGATTTTTCTATACATGAATATGCTGCTGGATATGAAGCTAATATAGTGCACCTCATCACTAAATTTCAAAGGCATCAATTCCCCTTCACATATTTGGGCGGTACAAAATTCTATAGTCCGAGGTAAAAGGATTTTTATAAGTCCATCATATTTAAAGTAAATTAGATATTACAATAATGGAAAGGCAAGTTGTTATCTATTGGTGGTAGGACTGTTTCAATCTGATATGTGCTTGAGAGCATGCCAATTCACCTTTTGTCAGCTGTGAACCCGCCTTCATATGTCAGTACTCAGTTGCATAAGATGTTTGCTAGGTTCTACTCGAGTAACTCTGGAAATAGTAGCAAGACATTGGGCTGCTTAGGATTCTTTGTGCTTACCTAAAGATGAGGGTGGTCTTGGTTTTAAATCCCTACATAATATATCCAAAGCACTATTTGAAGAGCTCTAGTAGAATTATAAAACTAAAGATACATTGTGGACTACATTCACAAGGAACAAGTACTGCAAGAAGATTAATAAAGTGTTGATACCTTGGAGGGGTGGAAGTCATGTATGGAGGAAGATTCTTCAAATGAGAGATAAAGTGGAGCATCACATTTTGTGGCAATTGAAAAGTGTTAATTCTCACTTTTGGTGTGATAATTGGATTGGCCTTGGAGATTTTTATCATGCTTCCAGGCTAGAATATTGGTATAATGAATGTGTAGTGCATGTGGATGAGGTTGTGGAGAATAGGAAATGGAATGAAATGCTTCTGAGGGAGCTACTGCCAGGTGAGATAGCTGATCATGTTCTTGAATCCATTGCACCACCTTCATTTCATTATTTGAATGATAGGCCATGGTGGAAACTAGAAACTAAGAGACGATTTTACAGCAAAATCTACTTGGCAATTTACAAGGAGAAGAAGGCAGGATAGCAAGCTATATAAGGTGAAAGGGTTGCAATTTAAAGTTTGCTTCTTTATGTGAATATTTTGGAAAGATAAATTGCCTCTAGATGATTTCTTCTTAAGGCTAGGGAATTTTAGAACTTCCAAACGTTGGTGATGTGGATTTCCAAAAGAAGAAACACTTCCCCATGTGTTTTCAGGTCTCTAGTAGCTAGATTTGTTTGGAAATACTTCTTTTCACCTGCAGGGATCAACATAGAAGGAAAATAGCTAGTACAAGTCATTAATAAATGGTTGATAAGGCTAGTGGATATAAGTTTGAAAGCAGCGTACCATGCCATACCATGTCTAATTGTATGACATCTTTGGAAGAGAAGCAATTCAGGAATGCATGAGAAGAGTATATCTATCAATATGTTAATTTTCTAATCTCAAATGACATGCATATGTTGTTAAAGGTGAGAAGACCAAGCTTTTCAGGAGTCACAACTAATGCAACATATCCCTAAGTTGAAGTATGATGTTCTAAACGTCAATATCACATAAGAAAGGGGGGTGGTGATTTGTTTGGTACCTAATTTTTTATGTAGAAGAACTTGGTTCTTCTAGGTGTTCTAACTACTACTATTTGCGAAATTAAAAGTACAAAAAATAAAGAACACATAGATTTTTACGTGGAAAACACCTTGCTCAAAAGGTGAAAAAAATACGACCTACTACTCAGTAGGATTTTCCCAAACTTCCACTAAAATCACTAAGCCAAAACAGCATTTACAAAAACTCTTTATAAACCTAAGAGTTAACTCTATTCCTAGTGTGGCACACAGCCTCAACTGTTCTGACACCTTCAAGTTAACTCTAACTTGAATACTCAAAGTACCTAACACAATTGCTTCTATGGAAGATGAAAAGATACAACTTTAAAATACCTATTACAATTGAACTAGAATAAAAGAAAGACACAATGGAATTGGTTATTCTATCTTGTCCAAGTAGCTTCAGGAATGCACACTTGAATCTCACACAAATTGCTTGCAAAATTGTCTCGCTCTTTTGCTCTCAATTTAGTTTAACTTCTGCATTTGTGCAATACTTGTAAAAGAGAACAATCACTGTTATTTAATGAGTTAGTAATCAGAGTTTGATTGAAACTTAATTACTGATCTTCCATCGAAGTTGAGTCCTTGAACAATACAAACTCCAACCCTATCCTTTATCCGGATTGTGTCCTCTTCCCATGAGGAGACTTTCCCTCCTCATCCAATATGCAACCTTTTCGAGTCGTTCAAGAGATATTGCTGTTTGATCACTAAGACTTATCTCCTTCACATGTGTCTCACATGTCTAGGTTGATAAATATTGTGCTATACATGATGGACCTGGTCCATGACTGAGTTCATTTGTCATTCTTCAAAACTTCACCTGAACTTGGGCCAATAAATTCCCCATTTTTTATGATGACAAACTATATGCTTTTACTGATCAAAGAACATGTAGGAACTCAGCTTAACCATCAACACATTAATTGAGAATTTTAACTTGTCATCAAGGACCAGGTTTAATTAGGTCATAAATATCACATTATTCAGAATAAAGATTAAAGCACAATATCTCTTCCCCCTTTTGGCATCATCGAAAAGTTACATACATTGTGAATCTCAGATTTTAGTAATTACTCATGGTCACTTGGGAAACTGTAGTGAAAACATGGATTAAGTCATCAATAATCAACAAATACGTTCAAACTATTAAGAACAAAATCTTCATAGAACAAGAGAAACAACAGTTGTCATTGATAAGATATGTTTCCACCAAAAACCCACAAAAAGAAAGAAAAAACTTCCAAATCATGAGCAAAAAAACAAAAAAAAAGTCCCTAATCTAGGTCACTATGAGGTACTAGACTGGTTCATAAGACAACAACTGGAAGACCTAAGGCTTGGAGGAACTAGAGTGCTGGGTTTGGAGAAAGTTGGGCATATTCTGAAGCATCCCAACACTTTTCTCCTTTTCTTTTGCTAGCTAAACTTTAAGGCCATCTCTTTCAGTTTCCAATCAGCAACACGAGCCTGAAGCCTAGCAATTTCAGCATCCTTAGTTCCACACTCTTGAACCAAAGTCCTAACCTTGCTGTTCACATGTGTCTTTAGAGATAAACCAGGTTCAAGTGGGGGTGGCATTTACTGGATAGTCATAATCGAGAAGAGT
Organism: Nicotiana noctiflora; assembly: GCA_032618575.1. NCBI lineage: Eukaryota > Viridiplantae > Streptophyta > Magnoliopsida > Solanales > Solanaceae > Nicotiana > Nicotiana noctiflora. The sequence goes on from JASVEL010001657.1 coordinate 179,305, forward strand.
CTTGACGCCAAAGTATTCCTTGCTTGATGCAATCTCCCATTTCTTCAAAGGTACATTCAGCCTGTCCAGAACAGTAGTCAATATGAACCCATAAGGAGTGGCATGAACCTTGGAGCCATTTATGACCCTGTCCAGTAATTTGACAATAAAAGCAGTCCAATTTATCTGCATTCCTTTCACAAGGCACTCCATAAGCACCAGGTCCATGTAGTTGGCAGTGTGCCTTCTCTCCTGTCTGGGCAACATGCACTTGTTAACAAATTCATATAAGACCTTGTGCTCAGGTCTCATCTCACTTTTCTGCACAAACCTGGCTTCACGTACATCTTCAGCAGTTGCAGCATCACAAAAATTTCCAGTGATTTGAAGAGAAGTAGGGATAGAATCTAGACATAGCCACCTTTGCCTTGTATAGTCATCATACCCTTCACTAGGTATGTCCAGAATCTTACCCAGTTTGACTGCATCAAACTCCACTTTTACTCCCTTCACCAGGCTGGAGACTACCCCATTTATTACAATGGCATTTTCCATAAACTCAATTAGTTCTTTCCTGGCCAGGCTGCCATCCAATTCAAGGATCATGTCCTTCTACCCTTGTGCAGTAAGGGCATCTACCAACCTCCTCATTCCTGGTTCATCCAGATCTTTCAATAGCCTTCCTTTTAAAAAATTTCTTTTGTAAAAAATGGCGAACCTCTCTTGTTCTTTCTCAGATTCCTCCTCTTCTTCTTCACCACTCCATTCTTCATCTTCCTCCGTAATTTTCACCTGCTTGCCTTTCACTGCATATCTGGTTTTTGTTTTTGCCAAAGAGGGTTCAACAAGTATAGAGGAAGACTTCTTGGAAGAAGTCTTGGAACTTTTTGGTTTGGGTGTTGGAACCTCTACAATTGTTCCTATTTCTTGATGGACGAGTTCCATCTCCTTTTCTTTTTCTTCTACAGCCTCAAAACTCTCTACAACCTTTGCTTTTCCCTTCTCCCTCTTTTTCTTCATGCTCTCTTCTAGAGCTCTCTGTAATTCCGCTTCACTTTGTTTGACCCTGCTCCTGGTAGTTCTTCCCTTAGGTACTGAAGGTAGAGTAGGTTTTGGGGATGACATTTTGCTTTTTCTTTGTTGGCTTGGAAGCAGTTGGAGCCTTTGTGTAGAATCTTTACGCTTCTTTGGATCATAACTGGCCCCAACCCTTTTTAGAAGATCAACCAGAGTTTCCTCAGCAGATGAACCAAGTTCATCTTGTTGATTGCTTAGATTAACAAGCCCTTCAGCTGCCTCCTAGAACCACTTCCCCTTGACTTGTCGCCACCTTCTCCAACATCTCCACAGATAGCCAGTACTTTTTCTTTCTTATTTCCCCTCACATCACCACTTACTCCCCTTTTCTCTTTTTCTTTCTTTTTACCTCCACTTCTTCTAGAATCATCCCTCTTTACATATTTAACAAAACCAAACAAGACAAACCTATTTTCTATACTTTCAACCTTATTAGAGAATACCACACATGAACTTACCTCACTTGGGGTTTCTCGAATTTTGTTAGTGTCAGAAGACCCATGTTCTTCACCTTCGCTGGCAGAAATAAAATCATCAGACTCAATGCTTGAGTCAGATTCTTGATCACGACTTTCCTTTCTCTGGCTAGCCTTTAATTTCTCACTTTGAGCTTTCTTTAAAGCTCTAGAAGCTACAGTTTTTCTAGCCAACATTTTCTGCCTACGAAACCTAGGTTTTGGGGATTCAATAGGAGGATTAGATGAGGATGTGTTCGAGGGAGATGCTAGTGGGGAGAGCCAGGACTATCTTAGGAATTAGTCATGGTGGATTGTTTCTTGAAAAAAATTTGGAAATTTTGGAGAGAAGAAGGACGATCAGAACTTGAGAAAAGTTTGGACAGATATTGACTAATGAAGAAGATGTGTGGTGTATTTAAAGGTGATTAGACTTAAATGCAGCTTTTTAGAGGTCAAGTAGAAGTCTAATCAAGGTTTAATTCCGGTCTTTTAGTGGTTATTAAGCCTCACTAGATTTTAGGCAAAAATCCCGATTTTTAGAGTTTTAGGCGAACGAAACTGGTTCAATGCTCAACAGATAGAATTTCTGGGAATTTGATGAATGTAGGACTTATGCTCATGATTGGAAAACTAATCTTTCTAAATGTGCAGAATATAGAAAAACATACCTGCGCTTTTCATATGAACACATGCTGATGAACCATGTTCTTCATATAGAACTCTCTTGAACATGCCTCAAATGCCAAAATAGAAGAAACTTTGTAAATGATCAGTGAATCATATATATACACATGTCACAGAAGTATACTAATTAAAGTATGAAACTGAGTAAGAATTGATCTAGATATTTACACAAAGTAAGAACCCCTAACAACATTTTTTTTTCATTTCCTTTTTTTTTCAAATTATTTTTCCATTTTTTCCACTGTGCATTCTGAACTGGACCTATTAGGTGATATTAATCATCCCTAATTCTAACATGTTCCTCTCAAAGTTTTATCTACTCAGTGCTTTAGTAAAAATATAAGATATTTGTTTATCAGTAGCACATAGTTCTATTGAAATCAATCCTTTCTCATAGTTATCTCTTAAGAAGTGGTGTCTAACATCTATGTCTTAGTCCTGATGAACTGGTCTCCTTGTCATACTTATAGCACTAGTGTTATCACGGAATATTAGAGTATATCCCACTTTAATTCCAAAATCTACCAACTGTTGTTTGATCCATAGTAATTGAGAACAACAAAAAGCAGCAACAACATACTCTACTTCTGCAGTAGATAAGGCCACTGAATTTTGCTTTTTGGTAGCCCATGAAACAAGACATGAACCAAAGAAGTGTGCCATACCTTAGGTGCTCTTCCTATCCACTAGAAAACCTGCATATCAGCATCTATATATCTAACTAAATTTAAATTGTTACATTTAGGATACTAAAGACACAAATTAGTGGTGCCTTTAAGATATCTTAGTATCATTTTGATAGTAGTCAAGTGAGATCCTTTTGGATTTGCCTAAAAATGAGCACAAAGTCATACACTAAAAACAATGTTAGGTCTGCTGGCAGTGAGATACAAGAGTGAACCAATCATACCCCTATATAACTTTTGCCCAATTTCCTCCTTGTTTTATTGAACAGGCTCATTATTGATGAGAAATATGCTGGAGGATGTTTGGGAACCACCATGGAGCATTATCAATCAGGTGGAGGAGATCAAAATACTATTGGCTAGAGGTGTATTCCAAATAGTAAATGTGATGAGAGAAGGGAATAAACTGGTAGATCACCTTGCCAATCAGACTATAGAACAACATGCCATGGTTCAGGTTAATTCATTTGAGGGGTTAGATACTCAAGGAAGGAAGATTTTGAACAGTGACAAGCTACAAATACCATATATTAGGGTAAGAACAATGCCAAACTCTAGACGATTATGTATTGTGAAGGAAATAAGATGATATGGGGAAACATGATAGTCATGGGAAGGAGGATGGGTGTACTGGAGAAGAGGAGATGGTCACAAGCATTGGAGAATACACTTCACTTTCTGCTCAAATCCTTCTGGATGAGAGTTTGAAGGCATTTTCTACTAACCTAGTTTCTCGTTATACTGGTACTTTTGATAAAGATAGATTCTATGTTGTGGCCAAGATTATTAGGGTGGTATTAACATAATTGATGCTTATCCCCTGTAGGTGTAACCACTACATAGTCCAGCTAAAACAAATACAAAACAAGATGCGGAATAAGCCTCACAAAAATAAACCAAACAGGCACACTAGCATATGGTACCAATTTGGTATTGATGAATTTCTATACCTTTTATGGTGCGATTGCCTTAGCACCATAAGCATCTCGGAGGCTCTACAAATAGGTAATACCACTATTTGGGAATGCACAATGCTCAAAGCAACAGGTATGAAACATATACTGTCCAATTTTAGAAATTTGGGCATGGAATTTGAAGAAATTTGTGGGCTCCTCGACGATTACTTGGAGGAACTGGCAGGCACATGATAGATTTACCAGACATGAGGAAGTTACATTTAGTTGGTTTTTATCCATATCTAACAGGCACAATCATGAATTAAAGGAGTAAAGCCACAAGTTCACTAAGGTGACATTGAGCTGCACCTTGAGAATGCACTTGATTGCGTATGGTTTTGCTTATTTCTGGGCTATATCATTGTTGAATTCAAATTCCATGTGCCAATTGAAGATTCATATTCATGTGAAATTGAAGTGCTCAATATCAATTTGGATTGTGCAACTTTGCGACATGGGATGCTCACTTTAGACATACAATGGTCATGTAGTTGTTTGTCTATGCTTGATTCCCGGTATGCATGCCTTCATAGTTCATTATGTACTACCAAAGTTGAGCATAATACTTAGCTTTGGTAATAGGTTTGATATACCCTATTTTTTAATTTTATTTATTTTGTGAGACCTCTTGATATTTTGTATTTTTATTTGGATATTATTTATAAAAACACCACTAAGCAACCAACTTAGTGGTGTTTGACCAAAAGATATCGAAATTATTTTTGATTAAATCAATTAATGTGGATGATGAGGTAAATCTCAACCAAGCGTAATAAAATATAGATTGAGTGATAAAAGAGATGAACAAGATGAATGATACTTCCTAGTATGTCAAAATCAAATGATTTCTCGTAAATGTTATGACTTTAAATGTAGAAATCAAACGTAATGAATGCGATTGACTTAAGTAAACGATGATGTTCGGATGATGGTAGGATTCAGATCCATCTTAATATTGAACAAAGATGTTAAGTTTCAGAAAGGTAATCAATAAATAAGGTTGCCTTTTGTATTTAATCTTGGATCCCTCTTTACAAAGTGTTCTCTCCCTATTTCTATGGGACATTCCCTTTTGAAACCCTAAAAAAGTACAACATAAAGGATATTCAAAGAGCATATCCCAAATGTCTCCCACTAAGATTACACTACTGCAGATGTCGTGTCTCAACTAACCAATCTTGGCCGCTTCCTTTTATCAAAACGACCATGGGACGCTACATTATGATGACCTCATTCCTTGTCGTACTCAGTAATGATCGTAGTTGTCAAATTTGGACCTATACAGTTAGTCCCCCCGCTTGTCGAGGTCGTGGCCCGGTGTATCCTTGATAAACGGACATTGCCTATACTTTCACTAAAATTTGACTAGCAAATCACAATGGTTTGGCCAATAATAGAAGAGCAGTGCACTTCATGATATCCTAGATGGTGTGACCTATTGGGAAATGACCTCACTTCCACGTGCGTCATCATTAGGCATCTTCCCGAGATAGAAACTGATGGCTTGACGCTTTGGTTTTGGTGCCATTGGCAGTCTTCTACTTTGATTATGGCGCCACCCAACCCTATAAATAGGTGAAGGGTTTGTTTTTGTAAAGTCTCTTAGCCATTTCCTCTTTGGTGTGTGCATTACGTCCCTTGGTTATTCCTTCTTGTATCTTCAACTCTATTTTTGCGATTTCTTCACTTCCTCTCTTTCATTCATCGTTCTTGGTTTTTTGTTTTATCAGCACATCTTCTGTCATAGATATGCCTAGAACACACTGTTCACACTGGGAGATTTCGGATGCCACCCCATTATCTATGGCACTTCCTTCTAGTGGTGAGGATATGTAGATAGAGGAAAGGGATAGTTTTCCTACCGTGGAAGAGATATTACAAAGACACCCTATGTCTCGAAATGATCTTTTTTAATAACCTACCCCTACTCATGCTCCGGTACTATCTCAGACCAAGCAGGCTCATATAGATAACTTTCATACTGCACATAACATTTCCCCTTATGTTGAGATGGTTCCGGAGGGGAGGGACCTCGTGGAGGTCCATAGATTGGGGTATTGTGCTTTTTACGAATACCCCTTCGTGATTGGTCACTCCTTGCCCATTATTCTGTTAGCGGAGGAATTCTGCTGGTTTTATAAGATCTGACCGGTGCAACTTTCTCCATAAACGTACAAGCTAATTTTGGTATTGATAAAGTATGCAGAGTTGACAGGTGCACAGTTAACATTCACCACTTTTTGCACTTATTTTCCCCTAGTTTTCACAGGGGTACTATGGTAAATTTGAGACATCATGGGACTAAAGGGATGGTGGTCAGAACAGACGACCGGGCAAGCCGTAAATTTTGGTATAAATACTTCTTTGTCAGAACTAAGCACATTGTGTCGGACCCCGCTGGATTCCCGGAGCGGTGGAATTATAAGCGTAGGTGTTGGAACTTGTTTACTTTTGTTTTTTATCTTTTTTTTGTTCAACTTAGTATTCATCTGCAGCTTTATTTTGTAGATGTGGGGCATACACCCCATCCCATCACCGGTATAAGGGATTGGGTAGCCCGTTTACTGCCTTACGCGGTAGAGACACGAGATTGGCCTACTTTCACGAAACACTTTGGGCCGAAGGTTTCACCCAGTAAGTGTTTTTATTTATGCCACACTTTGGCTATTTGCATTATTAATTGATACGATTTCGGCAGAAGGCCCTAGTCCCTGCATTTTGTTAGGCCATCGCATCGACATGGATGCAATTTATCTTGGAGCAGTGTGTCCGAGAGGGCCGTGCTCAGTCAGTACAAGTGAAAGACTCCTCTTAGGTTATGGTTGTAAGGGATAATATCTCTTCTTGATTGGTCTATCACATCGTGGATGGGCCCTCGAATTGAGATGAATCTCCATCGAGAAAAAAAATAAGGGTAGAACTCGAATTGAGATGAATCTCCGTCGAGAAAAAAAATGAGGGTAGAACTCGAAAAAAATGAGAGTTCTTGGAGCATCACACTCGTGTAGAGGTTAGAATGGAGGGTTATGATCGACACATAGTCGTCCCTGGAAACTACGACTTTTTGTCGAACTGCGACCTGGTGGCATCAGTGTTTGCCCCTTTATGTGCTCCTAAGAGCGCGACACATAAAGCGATGAATGATGCTAAGTTGTCACGGAGTGTTTTCCGCATGGCTCTACAGGTAAATACTTCTCTTTTATTGCCGTCGTTGGATCTGTTTCATATTCTTAGCTCATTTTTTTGTTTTAACTTTATTTTTCATATTTCACCCTCATCGTGAAGATCAAGCGTGAACGTCGAGAAAGGCAAAGGACGACCATCTATGGGAAGACGTTCTCTAAGTATCAAGAATATCACACCAAACATTGTGCGATGGCTGACATCTTTAATCAGGATCATGACTTTTAGCTGTTCCGTGATGGGCTTAAGCAAAGGGAGGATCAATTGGCGCATAAGGTCGAAAAACCAAAAGTACGAGATGAGGACCTTATGAGGGTCATTTCCCATTGTAGTGAACTCGAGGTGACCCTTAAGGTCAGGGAAGAAGAGCTCGAGCTAATTAAGGGAGTGGTGGCCAAAAATGCCGACCTTTGAGTAAAGGTGGCCAATTTAACTACCGAGCTTGACAAGAAGGCGACAGAGGTCGTCGACCTTAAGTGTGAGTTGAGTGCTAATGCTGATGGGTTGGCTCACGCTGAAGGGATAGGGCAACTGTCGTCTTTGAGGCAGCGACTCTAGAAAATGCCCTATGTGTTTGTAGATTGGAGCAGGACAAGAAGGTAGAGGCATCTGCACTTAAGGTAGTGAGATTTGAGGGGCGTATTCAATATCTAAAGGCGGAATTGTCCTTATTAAATGAACAAGTGGCTACTTTGAAAGTGGAGGACGTGTAATGATAGTCGCAGCCTTTTACATCCCAAGCTTCGGCTGATCCTGTCGTGCCTCGTCATTTGTATAAGTTGTTGGTTCATGTTGAAACCCAACTTGATGTGTATAGTTCTATTCATACTGAGGGAAGGGCGTCCGAGGTAGAACTTCGACATGTGCATGCCAAGGCCCGTGCAGCTCGAAAGGTATACGGGTATGACCCCATCTCACCTATCGGGGATTATATTAATTCTGATGATACAGACAAACTCACCTTCGATTCTGGGTACGAGGAGGTGTATGCAACGGGGAATGATATGGTGTAGTATTTGGTTGTATTTACTTTTGTTTTTCCATTTCTGTGAGGGTTTCCTTGTGCCCTTTATAAGAAAAGCTTGTAATGTATTTGTTGTAATGGAAATTATTTTGGTCGTGTACCTCCAAATCATTGTTTCCTTTTTTATTTGTTTATTCGACGATGACCTTTGCCGAGTCATGCTATTCTGGGTCTTGAAATGTTAACCCATTATGTTTTGAGTGAGGTCGAGCTCTTTTTGTTAGCAACTGCCTTGGTTGTAGGGATGTTACTTTCGAGTTAATGTCGAAGTATTATCCCATCGTAGTTCGAGTGATGTCAAACTCCTTTCTTTAATAATGGCCAAGGCTATTGGGATGTTATTTTCGAGCTAGTGCCGAAGTAGTATCCCATCATGGTTCGAGTGATGTCGAACTCTTTCTTTGATAATGGCCTTGGCCATTGCGATATTACTTTCGAGCTGGTGCTGAAGTAGTATCCCATCGTGGTTCGAGTGATGTCGAACTCTTTTCTTCGATGATGGCCTTAGCCATTAGGATGTTACTTTCGATCTAGTCCCGAAGTAGTATCTCGTCGTGGTTCGAGTGATATCGAACTCTTTTCTTTGATGATGGCCTTATCCATTGGGATGTTACTTTCGAGCTGGTGCCGAAGTAGTATCCCATTGTGGTTTGAGTGATACCGAACTCTTTTCTTCGATGATGGCCTTAGCCATTGGGATGTTACTTTTGAGTTGGTGCCGAAGTAATATCACGTCATGATGGAGACATTCTATTTTATTTGCTGGAGTGTCGTATATGCCAGTTTTATTCATGTATTGGAGATGCGTGTGGATTTCATACATTCCTTGGAGTAATTTCATTCATACGTTGGCGATCCATGTCGATTTTGTACACATAATGGAGTGATTTTATTCATATGTTAGAGAGACATGTTGATTTCGTACATACAATGGAGATTCTTTATATCTAGTCCCTTCATTGCTCGGCCTGGAGATGTCATCAGTAGGCAAGGTAATGAAAAATACATCAAACTTCAAGACGTCCCCTTCCTCGCCTCATTAAAAACCTCCCCGAGAAAACCCGATTGGGACAAAAGCATTGGTGAGAGAAAAAGAGTGTGACTTAGGTGGCATCTCTTTTCAGAAATAGAAGTATTTGAGGTGGGTGATGTTCCAGTTATTTTGTAGTAGTTTCCTTCCTTTGTTTCTAATTGGAAGGATCCCTTGTTTGTTGTTGTGATTTTATATGGCCTATCCCAATTTGTTCCCAATTTTCCTTCATTCGGTTCTTTTGTTGCTTGTGTTTTGGCTTTGAGGATGTACTTTGGCCTTCTTGTTGTAGTACCTTTCTGCTTGTTGCTTCTGAGCTATCATCATTATGTGAGCTATATCTTTTCATTATTCAACCTCCTCCAAGTCTTGTAATCTATTTTCGTCGTTGTTTGATCCACTCTCATTGACGTAACTTAAGATAGGTTCCCTGACATCAAATGGTATAATCATATCAGTCCCGTAGACTAACGAATATGGCATTTTGCTTGTGCTAGTCTTTGGCGTGGTGCGGTAGGCCCACAATACCTTTGGTTGCAGTTCTGGCTATAGCCCTTTGGCGTCCTCAAGCTTCTTCTTTAACATATTTAATTATTTTGTTGGAGGATTCAACTTGAACGTTTCTAGCGGGGTGTTATGCCTTGGAGAGTATCCGTTTAATGTGCCATTTTTCGAAGAACTTGGTCGTCTTCTTCCTGATGAACTGAGGTCCGCTGTCGTAACTAATTTCTTTGGGGATGCCGAAGCGACATATTTTGTTTTTCCAAATGAATGTAATGACTTTTTGCTCACGTATTTGGGTGTACACACCTTCTTCCACCCATTTGAAAAAGTAATTAGTTAAAGCCAAAAGGAAACGTACCTTACCTCGGCCTACTGGGAGGGATTCGACGATATCCATTCCCCATTATATAAATGGCCATGGTGAAGTGACGGAATGCAGGAGTTCTCCCACTTGCTGTATTATAGGGGCATATTTTTGGCGTTGATCACATTTCTTAACGTAATCCATGGCTTCTTTTTTCATGATAGGCCAGTAGTATCCTACGCAAATAAGGTATCTAATGAGGGCTCGGTTGCCTATATGGGGACTACAGTGACCCTCGTGTACTAAATCTAGCACACAAGTTGTTTGATTTGTCCCAAGGTATTTGTCAAATGGGCCTCCGAACTATTTATAAAGGTCATGGTTTATGAGGTTGTACCTGGTCGCCTGTATTCAAAGTTTTTTGGCTTCTTTTTTATCCCGCGAGAGTGTTCCTTCCTGTAAATCTGTTATAATACGATTGTGCCAGTCCTAAGTTAGATTTATAAAATGTACCTTGACCTGGTCTATTGATGAATAGAGGAGGGTGACCATATTTTCGTTGCTGATACTTTTAGTAGCTGCCGCTAGTTTGGCGAGGCCATCTGCTTCGATGTTTTGTGCTCGGGGTATCTGGTTGAGTCGGCATTCATTGAATTCTGGTAGTAGTTTGTGGATTTCTGTTTGGTAATTCTATAGTATCTGTTCCTTGACTTGGAAAGTCCCAGTTACTTGATTTACAACGAGTTGAGAGTCGCAATGAAGGATGAGTCGTCGTGCGCCATACTTGAGGGCTAATTTCAGTCCTGCAATTATGGCCTCATACTCTGCCTGATTGTTAGTCATTTCAGGGCACCGTATGGAGTGGAAAATTACTTCGCCTGTAGGGACTTCAAGTATGAGTCCCAATACAGGCCCCGATGCATTAGATGCACCGTCGGTATAGAGGACCCAGAAGCCGGGTCGTCCATGGAAAGTGCGAAGTGCTTCTTGCTCGACCTCGAGCAATATTTCATCACTAAAGTCAACGAGCACTTGCGACTTTATTGCAGCTCATGGTTGATATGTTATATCACGCTCACTCAATTCTATGGCCCATTTAGCCAATCTACTAGATAATTCAGGTTTTTGTAGGACGCTCTTGAGAGGGAAGGTTGTCACCACTAATTAGCCTGGATCCGCTTTGGCAAGTAACGGCGGTGAGGAAAAGTGTGTTTTCAGTTTTATTAAGGCGTCGACACATTTTGAGTTCTACTTAAGTCCGATGTCCTTCCTTAATACATTAAAAAATTTATGGCATCTATCTAATGACCGTGAGATGAACCTCGACAGTGTGGCTATCCGTCTTGTCAATTTTTGTACTTGCTTTTTGTTGGTTAATGTTTCTGGTATTCCTTGGATGGACCTAATCTGATCCGAATTAACCTTGATTCCTATTTGCGATACTAGAAAATCGAGGAATTTACCCGAGGTTATGCTGAAGGCGTAATTTTCGGGGTTTCATTTCATGTTGTACTGCCTAAGTATGTTGAAGGCTTCCTTCAGATGATCGATGTGATCTTCTTTCCTTTTCGACTTTACCAGCGTGTCGTTGATGTAGACCTTTATTGTTTTGTTGAGTTGATTTTTGAACATTTTGGTGACCAACTTTTGGTTTGTTTCCCCCGCGTTCTTAATTCCGAATGGCATGACTCTGTAGCAGTATATTCCTTGGCGAGTGATAAAAATAGTCTTCTCTTGGTATTCTTCTTCCATTAAGATTTGGTTGTAACCCGAATAGACATCTAAGCTTAGTAACTTGTGTCCCGTTGTTGCGTCAATGTGTGGTAATGGGAAGGAATCTTTCGGGCATGCCTTGTTTAGGTGTGTGAATTCGACACAAATCCGCCGCTTTCCATTTTCTTTTTCACCATGACCACATTGGCGACCCACTGAGGATACATTAATTCTCAGATGGAGCCACTAACGAGTAGTTTATCAACTTTTTTGCTGACTGCATCATTAGTTGTGACGTTGAACTCTCTCCTTATTTGCCGTACAAGTGGATAGAGGGGGTCGGCATTTAGTTTGAGCGTGGCGATATCTTTTGGGATGCTCGGCATATCTGAATGGGAGAAGGAAAACAAATCGACATTGTCTGTTAAGAATTTGTGGAACTTACCCGGTTTTGAGAGATATAAGACTTTTTCGTGCTGTCGCTGTTGTCCAGTTAGACGAGATCCATGTCTTTTATGATTGACTCGCACATTTCTACGATGTCGGCATCCTTGATAGCCTCTATATGTACATCGGGTTTGGTTCTCCACATCGTCGATTGCTATGTTTCTGCACTTGCTCCTTTTAGTTGCTGGGTATGTGCGCAATCCTGGGCAATACAGTAACACTCTTGTGCGGTGCGTTGTTCGCCCTGGATACTCAATATGCCCCATGAAGTGGGAAACTTGATTACTTGATAGAGACTTAACGAGATGGCTTGCATGGCGTGTATCCATGGGTGCCCTATGATAACGTTGTAGGCTGTATATTGATCCATGACGTGAAATGCCATTTTCGAAGTGACTTCTCCATCCAGAGCAGACAACACTATCTCTCCAGGAGTTCGTTCGACTGTATTATTAAAACATGTTAGTGTTGTGCAACGCAGTATTATTTTATCTTCGAGTCTTATATGCACGAGGAATCGAGGATGAATAATATACACGCCACTTCCGTCATCTACCATTATTTTTTTTACATCAGTATCTGCAATACGTAGAGTGATAACAAGAGCATTATAGTAAGGGAAAGACAAACTGTCAGTATTTGATTTATCGCAGATGATACAATCTTCGAGGTCATCGTACAGTTCATGAGTAATCGACCGTTTGATTTTGTGCATAGTGGTAAATTTTATGTGGTTGATTGCCATGTAATCACCTCCACCGATGATCATTTGTATGGCATGGGCGGGTGAATTCAGTTTTGGTGGTCCTTGGGGTTGATCGTGTCCGTGAGGGCGAAGTTAGCACATCCTTGATCGCTCGGCAGTTCTTTCATGTGTCCTTGGTTCAGCATTCTTACTACCTCCTGCCGCACACCTATGCAATCCTCGATTTTATGCCCCCTTTCTTGGTGGAAATCGCAAAGAACATTCGACTTTTGGGTGCTCGAGTCGGATTTCATCTTTTGCAGCCATTGCACCTTAGGGCCGAGCTTCTCTAATGCATACACTATTTTGAAGGAGAAACACAAAAGTTATGAGCAGATAAAAGTGGAGGCATACCTCTTTTATTTCGATGTGGCACGGTATTTCAGGGGGCAATATCTATATGCCGTGGAGTAGGTGAGATAGATATCCTAATGTAAGGTTGATGCCTTTCTCAGACGAGGCAGGGTAGCTGACCCCTTCAACCATCATTTCGAAGATCTTTCCTTGCTTCAGTTTGGACTGACGTTATCCATTGGATCGGATCATTGAGGTTGTTCTCGTTTGCCCTTACTTCGGCGTAATAAGTGTTGTGGATTTCTTCCCAAGTGGTGGTGGTGGTGGTGGTGGTGAGTATTTCATGAGCCTATTTAACAACTTTTTGGTCGCTTTCGACCCGTTCCTGCTTAACCCGTTCTGTAAGGATGCTACTGCCATCCCCTCTGACACGTATGGTAGGCTCATTCTCACCTTGTTGAATCGGGCTAGGAAGTCCTTGAGTCCTTCGCCCGACATCTGTCTAATGGCGAATTTGTCATTTACCTTAACTTCCGCCTTTTTCGCTCCTACATGAGCGGTGATGAATTTTTCCGCCATTTCTTCGAATATTGATATTGACCATTTTGGTAATTGTGAGTACCAATTTAGGTCTTCCCCTATCAGGGTTTCGCCGAACATTTTCAGTAGCACTGATTATACTTGTTCTTTCGCAGATCGTTGCCTTTTACGATTGTGACTTAGTGGATGATATGATTTTCTAGGTATGTATTACCATCATATATCTTCAGGTAC